>CM061533.1:254556723-254639340 GCA_030545055.2 Neoaliturus tenellus | reverse complement strand
GAAGTCGAGTGACAAGATCGGTTTTGCCGCTTCCCTCAAGACTGCACTTGGGGACAAAGGCTCAATCAAGGCCCTAGAACCGAAGTGTTCGGTCGAGATTCGGGACCTTGATGCCCTCTCCACCGAAGAGGAGGTGACCCGTGCGATCCAGGTGGCACTCCCGGAGATACCAGCTGATGGAGTGAGGGTATGGCTAACAAAGCCCAACCGAAGTCAACTCCGGATGGCTGTTGCTGAAATGGGCGAAAAGCACGCCAATAAGCTGCTTAGCCTTCAGCACCTCAGAGTCGGTTGGGTCAGTTGCAGGCTCAAACGGAGGGTGGTAGTTTCGAGATGCTTTCGCTGTCTCGGTTTCGGCCACTCCTCCCGAAACTGTAAAGGGCCCGACAGGAGTGCCAACTGCTTCCAGTGTGGAAGCCAGGGCCACAAACGCAAGGAATGTTCCTCGAGCCCCTCCTGCTTCCTCTGCAAGGATTCAGGCTCCAGTGCCCTCGGTCACTTCCCCGGGTCTGGTCAGTGCGGTGCCTTCAGAGCCGCACTTGAACAGGCAAAAGGCAGCGGCCGGTAATTCGCATCCTCCAGGCCAACCTTCATAGATCCTGGGAGCTGATAACCTTCTAGATCAGCTCGCCCGAGAACTTGGTAATGACGCGCTCCTTATCAGCGAACAGTATCGGGACAGAGACCCAAACATTTGGATCTCGGACAGCCTCGGTACTGCTGCATTTTGGGCACGTAATACACGAGATGTCTTGGTGCGGAGTCACGGGCGCGGCCGAGGATTCGTCTGGGTTCGGTGTGGGGACGTGACTATCTTCAGTTGCTACCTCACACCCAACGAGGCCGTCCAGGACTTCCGCGACAAGATAGATAACCTAGAGGAGTGCGTTCTCGGCACCACCGGGCATGTCGTCGTTGGTGGCGATTTCAATGCCAGGGCCGTCGATTGGGAATGCCCTCTACCAACTCCCGGGGGAAATACATCCTGGATTTCATCGCCAGGGCCGGTCTTGTCGTCCTCAACCAGGGCGACACACCTACTTTTCGGCGCCCCGGGCAGAGAGGCACGATCCCCGATGTCACCTTTGCGTCTGAGTCGCTCCTTCCGAGGATCTCTGGCTGGAGGGTTGTGGAGGACTACACGGGTAGCGACCACCAATACGTCGTGTTTGACCTGCATGATCAGGCAAATCGTCGAGTTTCCGCATCTCGGGAAGGGCCACGCCGGTGGAACACCAACAAACTGGACGTGGTCAAGTTCACCGAAGTCATCTCTCGGGGAGCGCAGGGGAATCCTGGTGAGGCTGGGGCCGAGGCACTAGTAACATCCACGATGGAACTGATCGTCTCGGCCTGCGACCAGTCTATGCCGCGAAGGAAACCCCGACGCGACAAACAACCCGTTTACTGGTGGACTGAAGAGATTGCGGAACTCAGAAGAACATGTTTAAGAACTAGACGAGCCGCCACAAGAGCGAGAATCCCCGCAGACAGAGTTCGTAAGTCGGAGGCCTATAAAGCTGCGAGAAAATCTCTCCGCCAGGCGATCAACAGGAGCAAGGCGAATAGCTGGAGGAGACTTCGTGACGACGTTGATTCCGACCCCTGGGGCCTGGGTTACAAACTTGTAACACAGAAACTCGGCGCCCGCTCTCCACCTTCCATCATGGAGGGCGCCACCATGGGGAGGATCGTCGCTGCGTTGTTTCCTGAACATCCACAGCGACCGCCGGTTGACTTCGGACGGGTAGAGGACGTTCCACTTTTCACTTTCGAGGAGCTGGAAACCTCCGTTCTCTCCCTGAAGAGCAACAAGGCTCCTGGCCCGGATGGGATTCCCAGTGAGGCTTTAAAGAAAGTATTTTTAATCAACGCTGACTTGTTGTTGAGAATGTACAATGCCTGTTTGGTAGAAGGGGTGTTTCCGGCTCCCTGGAAAACAGCCAGGCTTGTACTGATCAGCAAGGGCAAAGGTGATCCCGAGCTGCCGTCGTCCCACAGGCCTCTCTGCATGTTGGACACGGCTGGAAAGCTGTTCGAGAAGCTGATCCGTTCCCGCCTGACTTCTGCCGTGGAAGCTGCCGGGGACTTATGCCCCCGTCAGTACGGCTTCAGAAAGGGACGGTCAACGATCGACGCTGTCACCGAAGTTCAGAGAGCTGTGGAGAGAGCCGAGAGCCACAACCATTTCTCCCGCCGAGTAGTGCTTCTTGTTACGCTTGATGTCAAGAATGCCTTCAACTCTGCGAGGTGGGTCGATATGCTGGATGCGCTTCGCAACACCTTTCGTATTCCTGCATATCTGTTGCGGCTCATCGAGGATTATCTACGCTCTCGAAGCCTGATTTATGACACGAGGGACGGAACGCGGACGATGGAAGTCACTTCTGGTGCCGCACAAGGTTCAATACTCGGCCCGGATCTCTGGAACGTTGCCTATGACAGCCTCCTGAGGTCCGAGATGCCTGAGGAAACCACTTTGGTTGGGTACGCCGATGACGTCGCAGCTCTCATTGCTGCACGCAACGTTGAGCTGGCCCAACTGAAGTTGAACCGAGTTATGCGGGTGGTCAACAACTGGATGTCCGATCACGGTCTCTCACTTGCTCTCAGTAAGACGGAGATCGTGATTCTCACGAAGAAGAGGATCGACACCGTCGTCCCGTTTCGAGTGGGAAGGGAGGTGGTCACATCAACTCGTGCCGCCAAATACCTCGGGGTTATGGTGGACACCAAGTTAAGCTGGAGGGATCAGATCTTCCGTACGGCGGACAAGGCCGCTAAGGTGGTGACTTACCTTAGTAGGCTGATGGCCAATGTCGGGGGTCCCCGATCCAGCAGAAGACGTCTGTTGATGTCCGCGGTCCAGTCCGTGCTTCTTTACGGGGCAGAGGTGTGGGCAGGCGCTCTAGATAAGGAGTGCTACAGGTTGCGACTCGCCCGGGTTCAGCGTCAAGCTGCGCTCCGGGTGTGTTCCGCCTACCGGACAGTGTCCGAGCCTGCCGTCCTGGTGGTCGCCGGAGTCATCCCTGTCAAGCTCTTGGCAGGGGAGAGGAAAGCGATTTATCAGAGACAAGGCGAGATCGGCAAGGACACGGCAAGAACAGAAGAGCGCTCCCGAACCTT
The DNA here is from genome assembly GCA_030545055.2 of Neoaliturus tenellus. Taxonomy (NCBI): domain Eukaryota; kingdom Metazoa; phylum Arthropoda; class Insecta; order Hemiptera; family Cicadellidae; genus Neoaliturus; species Neoaliturus tenellus. Next base: position 254,636,214 of record CM061533.1, on the reverse strand, counting down.
CCAGCAGTGGCAACACAGCTGGGAGCACGACACCCGAGGACGATGGACTGCGCGACTTATCAAGCAGGTCCAACCATGGCTGGAAAGGCGGCATGGGGAGGTGGACTACTACCTGACCCAATTTTTGACAGGTCACGGCTATTTTCGGTCGTACCTGAACCGGATGGGAAAGACCGGTTCACCGGACTGCATTTATTGCCCGGGTGTTCCCGACGATGCGGAACACACATTCTTCCGCTGTCCCCGTTGGGAAGGGCCCCGCCTGGAGGCCACACAAATCTTTGGTGTATTTTCGGTGGACTCGGTCTGCCAAAAGATTTTGGAGGATGAGGGCAACTGGATTGTTTGTCACAGTTCGTCCGGGGCATCCTCCTGGAAAAGAAAACCGATCTGGACCGCGAAGTGGCCCAGATCCCTTGATCGAGCGGCTGGATAAGGAGCGAGCCCCACGGGCGTAAGCCAAATTTAGGCCTAGCCTGACGTAATGTGACAAACAATTCCAGGTTAGATTCCTAAAGAGTAGAGGAGGTTTTTTAGTGGGTAAACCCGTTTTTTGGGGAGCCCCACACTACAGGCTGGCCACCTGTGTGCGTAATGCATTTTTCCGCCTCTCCCTCAAAAAAAAAAAAAAAAAAAAGCTAACAACAAAAGTAAGCTAACAACAATGGTAAGTTGACAACAATGATAAGTTAACAACAATGGTGTAGCGTGTCGTTGAATGCAATGTATGGAAACCAAACGGTAAGTTCCTTTAAAGTAGTTGTGGGGTAAATGCGAGGAAAGACATATATGTATGGAAGGACCATTCATGTGGGTTGAATAATAACTGAAATTTAACTTACAAAACTGGTTTTATTTTCAACATGAAAAACTTGTTAATTAAGTACATAGCAAAACCTGAAGGTTTGAAATAAAGATAAATAACTCACAAAAAATGTACAAAAATATATCCCAGTCTAGCTGACCTATACATGAAATAAAAAAAAAAAAAAAAAAAAAAAAAACATCTGAGGTAAATAAAGCTTTTTTGGAATTGAAGTGAAAATACCATCCAGTCGTTTTTTACAATATTATAAAGGAAAACCCGTTTCATTAGGTGAGTATATTAAGTAGAAGCGATGTTTTTTTTTTTTTTTTTTTTTTTTTTTGTCATACGTTATCTTGCAAACATTATAAAGATATTTAGGGAATATAGGTAGGGCTTTTCAGGTAGTTTCTAGTTGACAACAAATAAATAGAAGGGGTAGACACATTTTTTTAGTTTATTTTAAGAGTAAATTCATTCACATGGCTAAATCTGTGACTTGTTTTTATTATATTGCAAAATAAATCCAAAATGGTATATACATTGTTTGCACATTGTTGGTTGACTTAATAGGTATGATTTTTAATTTTTTTATTTTAGTAATTGATTAGATTTCTTATGCTACATTATATACTCTGCTAGAAAAAAACGTTCTTCGTTACAATATGTTTTTTAATAAATTTTTTCATTATTATTAAGATCACAAAATTTGCAAAAACATACACCTCTTATATAAATAGTTCATTGCGAGCATAGTGTGCATAACAACTTAGCAGCTATGTTAAAAAAAATTGTAATGCATGTTAAAATACTTACGGTAAAACGTTAATATTGCCTTAAAATCGTAGCCTACTTGAAATAAGAATAGTTATGAATATTTTTTACGTTCTACATTGCAGCAATAAATGGATGGGCTTTATAATTTATATATTATTTTGACCTTAGTTGTCCGCAATAGTTTAGTTTAATTGGGTTAAGAATGCATTTTAGAGAATTCTAACCATTAATGTTTTTTATTTACTGCCTAATTAGCACAGTATACAAAGGCATATTTACCTCCCCCCTCTCCCCCCATGTAACGAATGGTAAATCTCAGCTGACTGGGGTAAGCGCCCTCGGCTGCTTGGTAATTCGAACCTGTTCCTGTAACAACCACTTTGGAGCCGCAACCCTGATGAGGTCGTTATCATCCCAGTTGGTTCCCGGTCTCCGATTATTTCGGCTGTGAAATATTACAAATACACTTTACCATTTAAAATACGCTACACCCTACAAAAAGTAAGAATATTTAACTATGAAACCCTTCTTCATGTCGCTTATGATTCCTAAATTGAAACTTTCCGTAACCCAACATATGAATAAACAGTTGAAACCTCTCAGTAACCTCTGAGTCGATCTTCATAATTTATTTATTTGTTTTATTGTAGCTAGCTATGCTTATATCTCCAGAGTTTTCTTTAAACTAATGCCCACACTTAGGATTACGTCCAACAGTCCTTGAAATGTTTTGAGCCTATTCAGTTTTAAGGAAGACCTAAAGCACTTTTTGTTACCTTAAAATTAAGGTAGCATTATTTCCCAGCTTTTTAACAGTCAAGTGTAAGAAGTCTGTCATTACTAGAAGTTTTAAACAAAGAAAGATATGAGAGAAAAGTAATAAGCTACCAATAATAAGGGATAAAATTAATAAAGTGCCAAAATAGATAGAATATGTTTGGCAGGAATGAGTAAAGTTTGTCAAAATTGAAACTATCGCCGTAGCTAAACCCCGTCATTTATTTAGTGTCAATAAAACTAAAAGATTTTAGAATCAAATGTTATCTTTTAAATAAAATTGTGCTTTCTAATTATTATAACCCTACTGCGGTATCTTTTATATACAACAAAATTGTAGAATTTAGATATTTTACTGACATTACTATGGTTGAATAATATTAATTCCCAACATTCAATTGATTTCCATTGCTTTTTAGAGCAAAGCATTTGTAAGTAGAGATTGCAATGATAAGTGAAATAGTTTGAATAAAAACGATCAAACGTGTGCTTGGCTACAAAAACAAATGACAGTGACAACTTCTGTGTTCAGGATCTAAAGTTTATAATTAATTTTCAAGCTCCTTTTCAAATAAAGCGTTTAATTCACACTTCGTTGGCACACAACACACGACACGTGTGTCTAGAGTTGCCATGGTAACACGTCAGTCGGAGACATCAGAGACCTTTAACGTATGTCTGTCTGGATGCATAACACGTTAAAACATTTCACTCTTGATTTTTCTGGGCACTTGTGTAATTTCCGGCACAATTTATTTGGATAAGGAAAACTCACAAGCTAAAACTTTCCAATATTCAATCCATCCCATTTTAAAACCTTTTGATTGAAATGGTTTTAAATAGTTATTGAAGTGCATTATCTATAAATTACCAGGCAAGCATGATTATTTCCTATAGATGAGCAGAATCCTATTATAATTCCCATGATCACCCAGGGCTGGGCCCTACTCTACAGGCTTTCAAAGTTTCAGTCTTATGGAAGAACAGGTAGTTGATTGAATTATTTAGACAGCTGATTTAATAACAAATAATAGAAAATCAGGAATCAAAGTTTTAGTTGCAAAATATTATTTTGATAATCTGGTCCAGATCAACTGCCATTTTGGTCGAATTTCGACCAGTGAGTTATCTCAAGTTGAAATAATTATATAAGCTTTACTATGCTGATTTTTACACTTGCTTGACCCATTGTTGTAATAATCCATTGAATCATTGACATCGACATCCTTATCAATCTTAATTAGGATCACGCACCAATCAATTGAAGAGCATTAAAAGTAATGTAGTCTAACTTTATAGTAATTTTTCCACATTTTGAATAATTCAGTGAAGTTGGATCCAAATCCATTTGGAGTGAAATAAGAAGATTCTAGTATCGAATAAGATTTCAGCGACATTTCCCTTATTTCTCTCAGTAATTTAAAGTTAAAGCATTGTTAAACGCAACAAAAACATAAATATACACAACTTCCCTCAGTATTCTACCCTTTAAAGAATGTTCTTCAACAACATAAGTATCAAAAATTATTTGCTTTTGGTAGAACCAGTAAGATATATTTATATTAAAAATATTGCAAAACTTACAATTAAACATTAGGTTACACAAATTCTAGTCAATGCTATTAGTAAGTGAGTTGATATGGTCTTTATTCGTAGTAAATTTACAACTTTTGACAATTATGGTAATTTTGGTGTCCTTTTGAGCTACGACCCTTTCAAATCAACGCGATGATTGACACCTGATGCGTTCGTTAACTGTCGGCTCAGTTCGTTAACCCATAGAGCCATCCGAGCATGGATATCAACATTGGTTGTCAAATACACCGTCCGATGCTACAAAATGGTATATATTGCGTACTTAAATTATTATATTGTTTAAATTATAGATTAAAATATGTTAAATTAAAGTAGGCTAATTTAAGTAATTTGATATAATAATAAAATATAAGTTATACAAAAACAAAAACAAGTTTTAGCGAACAAAGTTCACGAAAATATGTTATATATAAAATATATAATCAGCACTTTCATAAAGCTACTTAAGTTTATTATTCTTAACTTGAAAATAAAAAATATTATCTGGCCATCTTTGTATTGTGGTTATACGATGGAAAGAGGGGTCTAACTTTTTAATCTCGTCCATTGATAAAATGTTAAAGTAGAAAATGTTAGTAGAAAGTAAAGATAAAATGTTAGTCCTACCATAAAATGTTAGCATAGAACACATTAAAAATATTTTAGGAAATATTAACTTCGTAAATAAAAATTTTACTTTCTCTGTAACTTGTCTCTAACTTTTGTGAGATTGATATAATTGTTTATTTATTGTTTTCTAGACAATTAAACGCACAACATTTTGGCTTCAGTAAAATTAATACATTTTTTCATTCTTAAAAAAATTCTTTATTATTTTATTATAATAAGGTCAAGCCATTTTAAAATTCAATACCTAATTGAGGAGAAAAAAAAATTTAGATTGTTTAATAATTGTTTATGTTAAGCTTCAGCTGAATTAATAATAAAAAAATCATATTTGAATATTTCAATGAGATATAAAAACATAGCGGTAGCGGAAAAACTATTGTAGATCTATATTTTAGTGAAATTAATATGATAAAGTACTAAAACGTTCTTCTGTGAGATCCTTAACATATAAGTATTTACATACAGCTGTAATGCTAATGTTTTTATGTTGGAAGAACTGTTGACAATTGACACAATGACTGACTGTTCCCGATGTCAGTTCGTGTGTTCAGGCGAAACCACACGCACCTGGTAAGCTGGCCGCAATTTTGTCTGCATACAAATTAGCTTGAACAAACATTAGCTTGAAATCATCAATTCTGTAATTTTGTATTATTGAAACCTCTAGAGCTGATACAGTTTTATTGTTTTTTTTGCAAATCTTTTTGTCATAAATTGTATATTATTATTGTAGTATACTGTGATACTACATGCTTTGTTATTTGAGAATTTGAAGTTATATTAGTACAAATACGAATAAAGCTATATGTAAAAACTGAAAATTAATATCATAGATGGCATAGAATCTTTGTTATTAAAATCGCATGATAATAAGAAACCCAACTTAATCATATTGTGAGATTGGCTAGCCATAGTGTATTGGTTTGAATTATTCTCTTTGGAAAAATGTGAATCGTGTACATTTAATTGTAAATTGACTTTTAATTAATTTTTATTCAATGACATACATTCAATTCCAAATAAAACCATGAAGCATAAGAAGCTGGTCGTTACATATAAGGAAATGTGCAACATTTTAACTTACATAAGTACAGTTGCGAATAGCTTATGCACACAATTAATGCAATGAGCAGTTAATTCTCTTAAACAATCGGTTCATTACAATAAAACATAACTATGTTATTCTAACCAAAGCCACTGGATCTACCCAGTGATTTCTATGTTTCCTGATATACCCTGATTTCTATGTTTCCTCCCATATTTTAGTCCAATAACAGTAATTTGAGACGTTCAATAACAAAAAAATTCAAAAAAGATGATTGATTCTCCAAAATTCATAATAAAATGTTTAAATATGTGAATTTGAACTCATTCAACTAATTAAACATCTTAATTTAGTTATCAATGTATCTTTGATTAAAATATATACATTTATATACAAAATATAACATTGTATATACTCTGTTACGTTGTAAATGTAAACATTTTGCTATGAAAACCCCCGTTTGGCATTTAATATGCGAATAGGTTTATGATTATTTCCCTACACTTGATGATTCTTGTGGGAAGCCTATAACGAAATATTAGTTTATTTTTAGTTCACCATATACAATAAGTGAACTCCAAAGCTCCCAACAGTTCTAACAGTTCTATAACTAACTTTAATTTTATATAATTCACAATTAACTGACCCAGTCAAGTATAAATGATCCATAGTCAAATGAACTAACCAAATTAAAATTTTCTAAAATCTTCACAATAAAAATAAATAACAATCTTCTTTTAAAGTATTTTACAACAGAATAACGGTATTTCTAGAAATGACAGACTTACAAAAAAGAAATGGTATTAACATTTTCAGGCAAGCAATCTAAATGCTATAATCTCAACCCTCTCGTTTAGGTTATTGCACTTTACAAAATTATAAAAATATTGTGGTATATTTTTGATACAGGGGTATTATTTCTAACAGTGAATGTTTATTCAAAATTAATGATAACACTTCCTAACTCCTCGTTTCCACTGATGAACTGGCTGATAATCTAACTGTTAGTAAGTGAAATCCTAGATGTGTGACTGGATTCAGCGGGCTGCTTGATTGCAAGGGATAACGAATCTTAATTACAGAAACGACAATTTGCAGTGAAAACTTTGTTCGAGCCATGGGTCAACATGCAGTTATTTAAATGTTCGTTATTGTAATACTTTGGTGTTTTTTACGCATGTAATTTTTACAAATAAAAAACTGGTGTAGTTTGTTTTTATTCTCTAGAAAAATATTATTTATATAACATATAGTACCAGGGGGACCGAGCTTAAGCACGGTAAAATTATTACTTTCGTTTCTCACACAAAGCTCGTTCGCTCCGCTCACTCGCCAGGCGGAAGGTTTGCTGCACATTGGTATGATTTTCCTAAAACCACAGGTTAAAGATGTAACACATTGGTTTATTTTATCCTATACTCTTATACGAGCAATGTTTGCTTGTTTGCTTGCTTGCTTGCTTGCACAATTATCTCAAAAACGGCTCCGACGATTTCCTTCAAATTTTGGAATATGGGGGTTTTAACCACCAGAAATCGATTGGAGCTGGTCCCATAGCTGGGAAAAATCCGGTTTTCGCGCTAGAGCCCTTCAAAGATCCCATGTTATCCTTATGGAAATTTTTTAACTGAACAAAAATCAGCTGATAACTGTAGATAAAATAAACCAATGTGTTACATCTTTAACCTGTGGTTTTAGAAAAATCATACCAATGTGCAGCAAACCTTCCGCCTGGCGAGTGAGCGGAGCGAACGAGCTTTGTGTGAGAAACGAAAGTAATAATTTTACCGAGCTTAAGCTCGGTCCCCCTGGTACTCTACAGTTATCAGCTGATTTTTGTTCAGTTAAAAAATTTCCATAAGGATAACATGGGATCTTTGAAGGGCTCTAGCGCGAAAACTGGATTTTTCCCAGCTATGGGACCAGCTCCAATCGATTTCTGGTGGCCAAAACCCCCATATTCCAAAATTTGAAGGAAATCGTCGGAGCCGTTTTTGAGATAATTGTGCAAGCAAGCAAGCAAGCAAACAAGCAAACATTGCTCGTATAAGAGTATAGGATTATTTATACCAAATATGATTGTTATCAGGGCAACTATAAAATTAATTGTACTTATTTATTGTTATATTTATTGTATATATTTATTGTTTTATTTATTGTATATATTTATTTTTTAGTTTTATTGTATTATAACAAGTTTATTTTTTTACAAATAAAAAGTTGAGAGAGGTTTAACTATATTCAGACACGATTGCCTAAAAATGAACAAATATAGTTTTAAAATAAAAAAGTTTGTAAAAAAATGGCACTTAGTTATAATAAAACGATAATAAATAAAAAATATATGCTTACAATATATAACATTGTTTTGTTACCTGTTTGATTTTGGAAATATTATGATTCAAAAATAAGTTGAAATATTTTATTTTAATAATTTAAGACCAATTCATTTAAATACGTAGCTTTCATCAATCCTAACTTGATAAACATGATTTTCATTTATTTAACAAATTAAATCAGTTTGTAAAAAGATCAGCAAACGTTGAAATTAAGTGTGAGATTAGAAAAAAACTCAAAATCATTGCTTGATTCAATTTAAGTTTATACGTATTATGCATTCAAAACTGTTTTATTAATACAAAATAGAACATGTTTGAAATAAGCTAAGCAAATTATTTATTTTATAATTTATTTTGTTAAAAATTTTAATTAATAGTACTAACTAATCTAAAAGTATAGTTTAAAAGGACTTTTTTCTATAACCCCAAACGAGCGTCGTATCTTTTTGTATCAAAGCGGATTTGTATCTTGGGACTTAGTTTGCATACATTTACATGAAAGAGCGAGAAAATGAAGATAATTTTAAAGCTTCATTAGTTTAAAAAAAAAATGACATGTGAGGTTAAACTATATTCAGACACGATAACCTAAAAACGAACAAAACTAGTTTTTAAATAAAAAAGTTTGTAAAAAATAAATAAGTGGCATTTAGTTATAATAAAATGATAATAAATACAATTAAGTTTACGATATAAAATTGATTTGTTCCCTGTTTAATGTTGGAAATATTATGATTCAAAAATAAATTGAAATATTTCATTTTATTACTTTGAGACTAATTCTTTTAAATAGCAAGCTTAAGTTATCATTAAATTATCAATGCTTACTTGATAAACATAATTTCTATTCATTTATTTAATGAATAGTTTGTGAGTAATTTATTTGATAAATTTATTATGTCAGCAAATTTTGAAATTAAATGTGCGATTAGAAAACAATTAAAACAGGGCAATCTCAAATTTATAAAACGTTAAACGAACAGAAGTATTTGGATAAAACTAAATCCTTTTAAGGAGACTGAAGAAATATTCGAGTATTTTCTCCGCTCAGATCAGCTTGGGTAGAAGGTTTTAATTCTGTAATGGGTCGGTTGCGTGATCCAATAAAATCAATTTACTCCATGGCCCCTAACATTGGTCGTAAAATGGGTTACATTGAATGAATCGTTTTATTCCTTTATTGCTATAATCCTATAACGCTTTGTACTAATAATCAAGCTAATATGACACTGGAATTTGAAATGGAAACAATCATTAACGCACTTGGATATTGTAAAAAAGTTTTAAATAAAATCAAAGGTTTTTTATATGGTGTATTTTGAAACTAGTCTGGAAAGTAGTTGCTACCGGTGCAAGATCGAGTTTAAAGTTCGAGGAAAAGCCAAGTATTTGAATAATAAAATATAAAATCAGTATATTAAAAACGTTGAAATATATAATACGAGATATGAAAAATAAAATCTAGTCTTATTCATCAGTTATTTAATTATTAATTTTTTCCTTCTCAACAATAACAGATTATAGTCTTATAAAACATGTTCAATAAACATAAATATTTAAATTTGAAATGTCCCATCTATTATTAAATACGGTATAAATAAACTTTATTAATTCTTATTAATGGGCTTCACAGCAATAAAGGCCCATAAAAGTTTTAAACAGAAAACCTGTATAAAATGTTGCTTTTGAAAGTAATTATTGACAACCAAAACAAATGTATAATATCACAGGTAACACTAATGGGATCTGGTTATCATGCAAATGAACTGCGATAAATATCTGTAAACTCTTTTTTTGTAAAATATTACTGTGGATTACTAAGGTTCTTAGATCAACAATGACTTTACAAGCGCACGTAAAAGTTACATTCGTAAAATTTTACATACAAAAAAAAAAAAAACAAGCAAAAGAAACAAATTTTATTAAAAATTGATTGCCGGTTTGCAATTTTGGATTACATTTACAATTGTTACAAATAACTATTATTATTTAGAAGTAAGTAATATGGTAGAGCTTCTTCGATAACATTATAAACACTATGTTTCATCAATTAATTCTCCAATAGTTTAATAAATTATTAAGTAGTGAATATTTGGATATTCATGAAAAATCTAACAACCTTTGTTTGAAAATATTTATCACGGTATGAGTTTAAAAATTAAGAGACAGTTTACCTTTAAGTAAAATTAAGTTTACCTCAAGAGACATTGAGTGAAAATTTACAAAAAATAATCATTTCTTTATGCTTGTATTTATTATAATAAATATATTAGTATATATTAGTTTGATTTATTAATGTGACTTTGTGACGAAGAAAGTCGGTTGAAAAATTGCAAGACAAAAAGAGATAGCTGAAATACATAAAATAATGCAATACTTACTAGCCCCTATCTATTTTATAATATTTATTCTATCCAATCTATAATATGTTTCAAACACATTTTACAAAATAATAAATATTTATAAAAGATACACTACTTTGGGTTTTCGTAATTCAAATAAAAAAGGTGTTTGTTGCATCATCTAAAAAGAGACAAGTAAAATTGATTTTAATTGAAAAGGCTTTCCTAGTACAGCACGCAATACAGTATAAAAACTTAATTTAATGGAAAAAAATTACACCAACAAAAAGTTAATCAAGCTACATACATATTTATATGAATGCTTCAGTTTCAGATTCACACCTTTTTTTTAAATAATTATTTAAATAAATAAATTAATGAATAAATAATAATAGTAAATTGAGTACAAAAAACATAAATAAACAAGTTATTCAATACTGGAGATCCCCTATAAAAACTACACGTCTATGTGTGTGGGGAGGGATTTTATTTAAGATTAAGGGCTAATTACCGATAACTAACAAGATTTTAAACAAAAACTGTTTTGGGGTTCCTTAGTTCGGAAACAGAGTTGCGTGGAATGCCCTTACACAGCTGTAAATCAAACAAGTGGTCTAATACAATATGGTATCGTTGTTCAACCATATTTGTAAAATCAACAAACTATCTTTATGGTTACAAGAATTGTATTTCCAAAGTTTCAAAGTTATATAAAAAATATTTATAAACTCAATATTAAATATATAAATATTGGATCATAAATAGTAAAAAAAGTTAAAACCTATTTATCTATTCAAAAAATTGGTTTTAACTTTACTTTGTACGTGTATCAACATTGTCGGAGGTGTTTATCTAAATCCTTAGAAGTTATAGGAGACATGCGAAGCAACGGATTTTACGAATCCTGATAATAAGAATGGGTCAGTGAGTCGAAAAGAAAAAATCCCATTCGTTATTTATGTAGAGACCAGTTATATGAAGAGAAAATTTTCTTGTCAACAAATAATGGATATATATATATATATATATATATTTATTTTTTTTTTGGTCTTTCGCTATTACCACATTTATTTCTAGCTTAAAAGAACTACAAAAAAATAAATAAACATATGTATAGTAAAATTTTGTTATTTGTATAGGTTTTAACATAATTTAACTAGGCCTATATTGAAAATGTCATAAATTTTAATTTCCACGTATTTATCATTAAAATCACAGCATACGACAAAGTGATGGTCTGATCGACAAAGTTTTGGTATGAATTCAAATCCATGATAGATTTGTGAAGGTTTAAGAAGTGTTCAGTATCACACTGATTGAGCTTTTGTAACTTTTAATGTCAGAATTGCAACAATCAGCTTTAAAGTCATAATTTGAAATAGTAAAATTATATTTATAATGTTCTTTATTGATTGATAATCAGAAAATAATAAATTTTTGTAAAACTCATTTATGAAGACATACTATTAGGAGTTGAGACCGATGTTCCAACAAAATATATAAAAATGTATATTAATTATTTTAATTAATCTATCTAAAAAACAGTTAGGACCGTGTAAAATAAGATGTAGTTAGATTAATGTTAACTTTTAAGCTATACAAATGTAGTATTAGATGCATCCATTGATTTTTTAAGAAATATATTACCATTAAATTTTTACTGCAGTAGTGTGATTTTGTATGTTCGGCCCCAATCAAATTTAGACAGATGTGCATGCGAGGGTTAAATCATGAGGGATCAAGGTCACGCTGTTCAAGTTAAAAAAGCCTTACCTCTCGACCTCATGAGATTGCGATCGGGTAAAGGTTATTTCATCACTTCTTAGTTTGAAATTTAAAAAGTAAAAATGTCAAATAACTTTATATTTGCAAGGTATAGGACCTTTATGTCTTTTTCCGAAATTTTCATTTGTAGAATTAAAGTACCGGTACACCTTTAATATTTAATGACCTAAATAAAAGTTATCAGTTGCAAAGTTATTTGAAATGTTTTCATTCTAACATAAACAAATAAAAAGAAAGAAATACATCTTGCAGCATACATAAACGAAATACATCTAAGTTTGTATGATACAAGAAACAAATTGTAAAAGGATCACCATCCAATGGAAATTTATATGTGTTTGGGAAAACTGAAAAGCATTTCTTGTATCAACTTAAAGTTAATATGTATTATGCAATTAAAACTACTTTATTAATACTCAAGGATTACATATTTTTAAATGGGCAAAACAAATTGATTAGTTTTAGAATTTTTTTTTAGGTAAAAATTTATAATTATGTTCTTAACAAAACTAAAATTTAAGTTTAAAAGGGATTTTTTTCTATAACCTCAAACGACCGTCGTAGTAATGACGCGGTTTTGTATCTTGGGACTCAGTTTGCATACATTTACATGAAAGAGCGAAACAATGAAGATAATTTTAAAGCTTCGTAAAGTACGATAATGTGCCTTTGTAAGACCACTAGATTTCTTTTCACTGTAAAGTGAAAATACTAACAGACCATGTCTTTATGGTTGAACTATGTTGGTATAATTTTTACGCTTTAATAAAAATTTTGTATTTTGAATCGGAAAATAATTGTTTACGATTCCTTAAAAAATAAATGGGAACAAAAAATTTAAAATTTGAAAATTTAAAGTAAATAGAAGTTTCAACAATAAATTCTTGGAAGGATAGTGAAGAAATATTCGAGTATTTTCTCCGCTCAGACCAGCTTTAGTAGGAAAGGTTTAATTCTGTAATGGGTCGATTGTGTACTCCTACGAAATCAATTGATTATATGGCCTTTAACACTATTCTTAAAATGGAATACACTGAATGAATCGTTTCATCCCTTTATGTTATATTAGTTTAAATAACGTTTTGTAAAATAATTAAGGTAAATTTACACCTAAATTAAAAATGTAAACAATTATTCGAATGCCTTTAGGAATTTTTTTTTAATTCGATAGGCTTTATTAAAAAAATTAATCTATTGAAGGTTGGAATTGAGACATTTCTACTGTTAATAACTTCAATTAAATATTTATCTCATGGGTTTGTTTAAATGAATACTAAATTTATCACTATTGAGATATGCTTTAATCTATCACATAGTTAATAAATAAACAAACATTTGTCTTATTGCTTTTGGTATAACATTGATATCAAGGTCAACTTCAATTAAAACGTAAACAGTTTGAGTTCAGTGATATTATTTTAAGAAATTGTTCTGATAGATTAAATCAAAGATATAAAACATACTATAAAAAACATCAATAATAAACTTTTCAACTTATACACATCACGGTGTCCAAAAATTCAAAATAAATGTTGATATAAAATTGGGTCACCTAACATTATAACAGTATAATTGTTTTATATTCTTATAAAAACATGTTAAATAAATATAAATATTTAAATTTGTGATTTCACAACTGTTTTGAAACATATAAAACATTTATAAATCCTCATCTTGGGGCTCCACAGTAATAAAGGCCAATACAAGTATTTATACAGAACACATGGATGATATGGTGGTTTAAAAGTCATTATTATTGACAACAAAAGCGAATGTATCATATCAGAGGTGGAACAAACTAATGGGATCTGGTTATCATGCAAATGAGGAAATGCAATAAATATCTGTTAACTCTAGTCTAATATTAGTCAAATATTATTGTGGATTACTAAGTTATATGTATAAAACTGCACATACAACAATAAAATTAAGTCTTGAATGATTGCCTGTTTTCTTCAAATTTTTGGTTGATTTTCCAATTTTTATGGAAATGAACAATACTATTTATAAGTAAGAAATATCGTAGAGTCTTTCTTCTTCAAAATTATAAACAATATAGTAATATAACATTAGTTTACAATTTATTTACAAGTACGCCAATACTTTCATAAACTATTGAACGTTGAATATTTGGGTATTCATGAAAAGTTAAACAACATAAAATTAAATTTGTCACGAGCTTAAACAAATGTTTATGTAAATTAAAAAAAATAAGAGACAGTAGGGGCCTAAGTGAAAATTTACTAAAATAATTATTTTATGATTGTCTTCCTTAGTTTGATAATTTAAATAATATGACTTTATAACTAAGAAAGTAGGTAGATAAATTGCAGGACATAAAGACACAACAAAAGTATATTATACAATCCAATACTTACCATTTTATTAAATTTTTTCTATCCAATCTATACTATGTGTTTCATGTATATTTTACAATATACTGTATGAAATATTACTAGTATTTATTAAAGATACACTATCAGAGTTTTTGTCATTCAAATAATAAATATGTTTGATACATCTATAAGAAGACAAGTAAAATTAATTTTAAATGGAATATGCTATCTTAGAACGACACGCAATATAAAAACTTTACTCAATAGAAATTACACAGACAAAAAAGTTCATCAAACTTTATACATATTTCTAAGAGTGTTAGGATTTATATTAAAGAGTGTTGGGCTAGTTATAAACAACTACGATTTTTACAAAAAATATTTATTGGTTCTTTCGTTTATGAAACAGATTTCCGTAGAAGGCCCTTGTACTGATATTGGTTTTGTTGTTATTTCCAATTCAGCAAATCTAACAAATCGTATCTTTATTGTAAAGGAATTGTATATCTATTGTTTCAAAGTTTTGTGAGTTCAAAGTTTTATTTATTAAATAAAAATTCAAATATTTTGTAAATAAATTTAAACATAAATATTAATTAAAATAAGAAATATTTTGTAATGAACACAAATTGCAGTTAAAAATTGTTAATATATCATTTTAAATTTGAAATTCAAGTAGTACATGAATAGACATAGAGGTCTAATTATAGTCATATAACTCCGAGCAACGGCTGGATTATCCGTACACGAAACAACGGGCATGGCAATGCATAATGACAATGTACTCCTACTATATCGGCATCCATCAGAAGTTGTTTATTTAATTTGTTTTCCATGAGTGTAAAGGATTTAGTCAAAATGAAGTTAGTGGTAAGTAGGCCTGTGATACTATGTATAAATAAAACGCCAAATATTTTGAAACAAAATTTATAAAAGAAAATAAATCACTGATTTTTAATCTTGTAATTTAGGTAACTATTAAAATAAAGTTGGAAGTAATCCTTCAAAAATATATATTAAAATTTAATTTGTTAGATTATTTGGAATACTGTTAAATTATAACGCCTCAATACTTATTTAAGTATTGACAAAATTCTTTTAAACCAATAAGCAGTACGTACCGCAATTGTTTGTTTTATAACCACTTTAGTGGACATTCAGTCGGTATAACACATAAAAGTAAGTATTAACTGTGGTTTTTAAAAGAGGTTATTATCCATACCAAAAATTTGTTTGAACTTAACTTTGCACATTTAAATCAATTTCGAATTTGTTTATCTTAAATCCTTTGAAGTACAGAGATATATGAAGCAACAGGGATTTTACAAATCCTGATAATAGGACTGGGTCAGTGGGAGGATAAGCAAAAACCCATTCGTTATCTATGTAGAGATGAGTTATGTAAAACTTTTCTTGCCTGAACAAATAATGAAAATAGCTATACATTATTTTTTAATTATAATAGTTAATCTTATTTGGTCTTTCGATTTACATTACACATTTATTTTTTATTAATTTTTCCATTAATATTTTAGTATATTTTTTACATAAATTAGTTATGCTGAACAAGTCCAAAAATGTAATTTTCCACATATAATCCTTGCAATTATATCATACGATCGACAAAGGGTTGGTATAAATTCAAATCCATGTCAGATTTGTGAAGGTTTATGAAATGTTCATAAACCAAGAAAATATAAACAAGTAAAATGTAACAGTGTTATCACACTGATTAACCATTTGTAACGTTTTATTGTCAAAATTGCATCAATCATCTTTAGAGACAAATTTTAAAATTATAAACGATATTCATTAATTTATTTTATACATTGATCATCGGAAAATAATAAATTTATATAAAATAACTCATTTATGAAGACATGCTACTTAGGGGTGGAGACTAATGTTCCAACGAGATAGTTTAAAATCCACACTTATTTAATACGCTAAGGGGTTTTTGCGTTGAGAACTCCTTCTATAATTTTCAACCGATATTCAAAGTTTTTGGTCTGAGAGGGCTTGATCTGTAGTTGTTTCTGCCAAAAAATTATGAAAATTGGACATAAAAAAGGGTGCTTTACTCAAATTAAATTTGACATTTTGACATTAGAATAACTTGATATTGGGTTAAACATTTTAAACACCTATTAGTATAGCTGTAAATACGTGTAGTTCTTTGTGATAATTGATCTTCACAGTATTGGATTGGTCGGATGTCGTTAATTTAGAACTAAATGTTACTTTTATATTGTATCAAAATAACTTGCTCGATTTCGAGCAATAAGTAGACTAGTCTACATAAATTGGCTTAATCTGTCTAAAAATATTTATGATTGTGTAAAAGAAGATCTAATTTCTTAAGTCCACCTTTCAAGCAATGCAGAATGTAATATTATATGCATCCTTTTATTATTTTTGAAACATTAACATTTAATTCTTTACTGGAGTAATGTGATTTTGTATGTTTTGCCCTGGTAAAATTTTGTCAGGTGTGTACGAGAGGGCCATATAGTAAAATATCAAGGTCACGCTGGGCTAGTTAAAAAAACCCTATCGCGCGACCTCATGAGGTTGCAATCGCAGGATAGGGTATTTTATGAGTTGTTGATTTGTATTTGAAGAATAAATATTTGAAATAACTTTGTACTTGCGCGGTAGTTGTTTTTATACTTTTTTCAGAAATTTTTGTTTGAAAAAGGAAAGTGCACCTTCAATATTTGACAATTGTTTGCAATTGCAAATCTATTACAAATATTTTAGTTTGTTAACAAAGACAAAGAAATAAACGCATGAATAAAGTATTTATACCTTAAGTGTTTAGCATTCAATAAACAATTGCATAAGGATCAGCATTTGATAGAAATTAATCATGATTTGAGGAAAACTCTAAACCATTTCTTGATTCAATTTTAAATTCATATGTATTATGCATTTAAAGTTACCTGCATGAGAACACAAGGGGATATATTTTTAAATATACTAAACTTATTGATTAATTAGTTAACATTTTTAATTATAGTAGTAGGTAAACTTTAATTTTAGTTTCTAAGAGATTTTCTTTCACCCCAAACGACCGTCAAAGCGGATTTGGTTCTTGGGACTTGGTTTACATGCTAGAGAGGGGCAATGAAGATAATTTTAAAGCTTCGTAGAACACGATAATGTGTTTTTATAAGACCACTAGATTTTAGTAATTTTTCAATGCAAAATGACACAATAACTGATGATTTCTTTGTGGTTGAACTGTTTTGTCTGTACATAAACAGCTGTCTTTTGTAGCGGAAAATATATGTGTTTACAAGATTATAAGAAACTAGGGGCTTGTAGGGCAAAGGCCCCTAAAAATCCAAATGATGATGTTATCTCCAAAATTAAGTCCTTTGGTAATTAAGTTCAAAATTTAAGTTTAAATTCATCACCTAGTTGCACAGTTACTATATTTCTTCTCAAACTGTAGTGTGAATTACGGTTGGATTTTCTTATAAATATTATTTAATTTTGACGAATTTTTTTGGTGGTATCAAATCAGTAATTCGCCAATAATCTCCTATGCATTAAAATACAGTAGGTAGCCTAAAATTTTTGAAGTATTAGAATGTCGGACGGTAAAATTAGTTTTGACCTTAAACATGTACACATAATGAGTTCATAATTCAGGTAAATACAATAGTTCAATAGAGCATGGCGAAATGGTTTTATCCCATTAATAATATACACTATTTCATCTAGGACCCCCTATGCCCCCCTCTCCCCCACACTCGCCGTGTCCCCTGTACCCTTTCGTGATCCGCGCTTCCTGTACACCATATACCCCCGTGGCCCGAGTACCCCCGAACACCTGTGCCCAACATTCTCCTAAGCTCACATGCCAACCTTTCTTCCCTACGGCCCCCATGCTCTCTATGTCCTACATTCCTCCCCCATACCCGGCTAATCCCCCCCCCCCCCCCCAGTGCCACCTATGTTTCTAGTGCGCCTTATGCTAACCTGCCATACCCCCTTGTCTCCCATTTCCTCGTGCCTCCATGCCCACCTTTCCTCCTTGTGCCTCCCATATCCCCGTTCCCTAATGCCTGCCATTCCTCCCGTGCCCCCCTCTCGTGACCCGTGCCTCGTGTACCCCTATGGCTCGCGGCCCGAGTACCCTCCCATGCTCCCGTTCCCCCTATGCATCTGTGACCCCATTCTCCTGTGTTCACATGTCCCCCATGTCTCCGTGCCCTCTATGTCCCCCAAATATCCCTTATGCCCCCTTCTTGTGACCCGTACTTCCTGTACCCCCTAAAATGCCCACCATTCCTCCCCATGCCTCCCACATCCCCCTTCTCCGATGCCTGCCGTTCCTCCCCGTACCCTATGTCTCCCAATCCCCCCGTGCCCCCTCTCATGATCCGTTCTTCCTGTAGCCCATATGCCTCGCGACCCGAGTCCCAACCCAAACCCCGTACCCCCTATGCCTATGTGATCCCCATTCTCCTGTGCTCATATGCCCGCCGTTCTTCCTCGATGTCCCCGTGCTCTCTATGTCGCCCATTTCTCCTATTAACCCTTAAGTCTCCCCCATGCCCCCTCTCGTAAACTTCCTGTACCCCCTATGATGCCCGCCATTCCTCCCCGTGCCTCCCATGTCCCCGTTCCCCGATGCCTGCCGTTCCTCCCCTATACCTCAAATGTCCCCCCAAGCCTGCCCCGTGCCCCTCTCTCAAGACCCGTGCTTCCTGTACCCTTTATGCCCCCTTGGCCCCCTTGGCCCCATGCCCATACCCCTATGCCCCATGCCTCTTTACCCCCATTCTCCCAAGCTCACATCCCCGCAGTTCTTCCTCGAGGCCCCATGATTTCTATGTACCTCATTCATCCCCCGTGCCCCCATGTCCAACTACCGCCTGTGCCAACGTTAGTGCCCCTTGTGGCAACATGCCCCCGTGGCCCCCATACCCCCGTGCCCAATGTGCCACTGACACTTCTCGTGCCCCCAAGAACCCGCACCCACGGTTCTCCCATGCTTCCATGCTCCCCGCCCGTCCCTTGAGCCTAACGACGTTCCTTGTGTTATGATTGTAGTCTATTTTGTATATTCGTTCAATGCAACAGAGCATTGTTTGAGATATTTACCGTTTTTCGCACACTGCATACATGAGAGGCTCCCCATATTTAGGTCTGAATGGGCATTTATTGTTTCCGTACGAGATATGCAAGGAAAGAGAAGCAGAGAATGAATAACTAAAAAATCTTCATATGGAGGTTATCCAATGTTAGTAGTTTACATAATTATTATTTATTCAAAAATAAACAATTACTATAAGAAACTATTCAACTCCAACAATTAAATAGCCAATATCTAAAGCAGTAATGTAATAACTAAACCACATTCACTGAGTAAAGAGAATTTATTATATCAACCATACCTCGGCTAGTTATTTTAAACTGCGGTATATTCAGCACACAAAATCATTATGTCATAGATGGGACCACAAAGAAGAAATCTACTGAGAATCCGTAATTTTTCCATCACTATTGGTGTTTTCCTTTTTTATAGTGCATTGCAAACTTAAAAAGTTATAATTAAATGGTTATCTTCACTCAAAATATCTGTTCAATAATCAGCTGAGTTTATGATAAAAGTTATTCACTGGAACATCTGCTTAATCATACGTGTGAATCTAAAAATCTTTTCCCCATTAGATTAACATTGGAACTTCAAGGTCCAATGGGGCGAAACCCAGGTAACTTTTGACGATTCTGGTATTTTTCCTTGCGTCCTTGGCAATCAAGCTTTAAAATGAGCCATCATACGTTACCCTATCTTTCTTCTAACTCGAGATATTTCGTGGGGACCGATTCGCTTACGGAATTATATATATAGATAAATTATAACAAAGCAATTTAAAATTTATGAAATTAAAGTAACATAAGTTTTTATCAATAAATCCTTAGAAAGAGACTGAAGAAATATTCAAGTTTTTTTTATAAGAGTAATTTATAAGACATAATTTTAGGGAGATCAATACAATTTATTCCCGCTCAGTGATCTTAAGCTCATTAACTAGAACTATGAGTTGAATGAAACTTATTTAACTTGCAAGACTTTTAAAACAAGGGAACTTTTAATTGAATTTACTTGGAGGTATTTAAAATCAAGCCCTACCTCTTCAAACGATTCCTTAAAAGTTAATTATTTATTATTTAAGTTAAGAACGTTACTAAAAACCACACTGATTTCATTACATTTAACATATACAATGTTTATTATATTCAATCTACAAATGCAAATAAACATTAATATTTTTTTATTTTTACGTTTTAATGGATTGAAAATTACAAAATAATGACACAAATAGTGAATGGAAACCTAAAAATAAATCAAATACAACCATAGCTTGCTTGTCACTACATTGGTATTGAAGAAAAAGACGAATATATAATACCGATGGAAAAACATTTTTTGAAAATATTAATTAATAAAATTTACCCAGAAACATCAATAAAAGTTTTTTTTTATGGGAGAGGCAGAAAAATGCATTACGCACTTAGGTGGCCAGCCTGTTGTGTGGGACTCCCTTAAAACACAACGCCTGTTGTGTGGGTTTACCCTCTAAAAAACCTCCTCTACTCTTTAGGATTCTAACCTGGAATTGTTTTTTACATTTCGTCAGTCTAGGCCTTAATTTGGCTTACGCCCATGGGACTCTCTCCTTATCAAGCCGCTCGATCAAGGGATTTAAGCCACTTCGCGGTCCAGATCGGTTTTCTTTTCCAGGAGGATGCCCGGACGAACTGTGATAAACAATCCCAGATGCCCTCAACCTCCAAGATCTACTGGCAGACCGAGTCAACCGAAAATGCACAAAAAATTGTGTGGCCTCAAGGCGTGTGGCCCTTCCCAACAAGGGCAGCGGAAGAAGCTGTGATCCGCATCGTCGGGAACGCCCGAGCAATAAATACAGTCCGGTAAACCAGTCTAGCCCATCCGGTTGAGGGACGACCGAAAATAGCCGTGATCTATCAGGAATTTGGCCATTAATAAAAGTAACAACAAATCATAGTGTTACGTTGTTTTAAATTTGGCAATTACATCTTGGAAAATTTACCCAGCTTCAACTAATAGTTAATCATGAAATGCAGGTCCAACATTGAAATGTACTAAAAAAAAGAAAAAACAAGAAGGCTAAAAATTTAAGGCTATTTACAATTCCTATTTAATTATTTTTGAGTTCTATTTAATAATTTCTTTTTGAGTTCCTTAAATTCTTTGAATTCTTGAATGAATTCTTGAATTCTTTCTTGAATTCAAGAAAGAATGATTTCTTTCTTCTTGAATGATTTCTTGAATGATTTCTATTGAATGATTTCTTGAATTCTTGAAATTCCTTGAATTCTTTTTGAGTTCCTATTTAATAATTTTAAGGTTTTGGTCAGTGCGAACGCTCAATATTAAAGTTTATTGACTTAACCCTAAATTAAATTGCATTATATTTATGAATATTTTTATTCTTATTAAGAAATTCCTCGTGTTATGATAAACGTATTTTATAAATATTTAAGTAAAAACTTATAAATTATGCTCTCATACTGGTTTTCTCCAAAAGTGGTGGGGATTAACGTCCGCACTAGTGGACCACCTGTACCGAAACCTGATAGTTCACTTATGATAAAATAAAGACCATCCTCATAATTAGACCAATTCATATATGAGGTTGATATCATGGTTCGGATCCCACGTTAAACTGTAGGTCCCTAGATACCATTGACTGTTGGACTTCGAATTAACAGTCCTGTCGAAGGAGAATGTCAGCCTTAGTCAGTAACAAGACTACAAAATCGCGCTACAATCATCCTACACTCCTCTCTCATTCGTACATGGCTTTAAACTACCTATTGAGTTAGGTCGCCATTTCAGTAAAGGTGTTAAATAACCCTCATTAAAATTAAATTAATCCTCAAAATTTATAATCAAAATGTGTTTAAAGAATATAACTGATGTATACTTAAAATTGTCATAACATTGAAAATGATCTGTTATTTGATATTGTCATATGGTATTGGAATTTTGTCATTTTGTTACATGACAACAAACCTCATATTCATATTAAAGATAATGTCATAATTATACAGATTTGCATGAAATATATGAGCCCATTGGGATGGTTTAAACGGCGATCAAGAGACAGAGTTAGAGGTTTTTATTGTCGTTTTGCAATGCGAACAAAGTTTTATTGCCACAGAAACCGTTGTTAATTATTGCATATTGTTAAATACCTTTAAACTAACTATTATTTCATAGAAAAACAAAAACAATGGTATTAAACTATTAAAATTTTATAAAAGATTAATAGCGATTTACTTAAGTTAATTGTTACAACATTAGCTGAACTTCCAGCTATATTTCCAGCTATATCTTCCACTATATTTATTGTGGAATTAGTTACCGTATTTAGTAATATTTAAAACGCAAAAATCAACGAAAAATTTTTGTTTCAAGATTAATTGCTTAGAACAGAACTATATTTTGCTACTGTAATTAAAAATGGTTTTTAAATATTCAAAATTATTTTTTGACTATATCAGACAAACTGAAGCTTTTTCAAAGGTAAAATAAAATAGTTTGATATTTTATTTTTCGAACTAAACTCTTATTAAAACTGGATGTCTGAAAACGTTTATATCATGTTTATCTGCAAAATAATAAATTATTCAATCTATTTCAGCGCAAATAACCATTTTGGATATTGGAATTATGGTAAAATTGTGTTGTACATTGATGGATATCGCTTCACGTCCTAATGTTGATGGATAACCGCATCCTTCATACAAAAAGACAACAGGGATGCTCGTAACTTAAAAAGTTTGTAAAATGTAATTACTTTTTTAGTGAATGGAAATTTATTGGAGAATACACTGCAATAAGTTATTAAGGTGGGTTTAGCTTTTGGACTGTTTTAGTAAAATTATTTATTAAAATAAGAAATAGGCCTACCAATCTACCAATAGTGATTCAATAGTTACCAATAGTAAAGTAAAACAACTTATGACAGGAAGGGTGTTGCCTAATGATTGTTTTCAAGCAATTTTTTTTGCGGCATACAAAATTAACTTCTGTTAAACCTAAAAATGTTTTACTAGTTATGATGTTGAACATGTAGCCTAATGTAACTTTGTCACGTGGTTAGAAGAAAATCCATCGTTCCTAGTACTCGCATACTTTAGAAATTTCCATAAAATAATCACTGTATGTGAATGAAAAGTTATTTCCAAATCGTAAAAGAAAGGAGATTGAATTTAAAGTATATAAGAAACATGTGATGGATGTAAAAAAAAAAAAAAAAAAAAAAAAAATGGAATACAATACTTGAAACTTTAACATACGATGATTGAATGTTGTATGAAAATGCTAAATGAATTGTTTTTACTCCATGGGACATCGTAACCCAATTTTCTCTTAGTTTTGCTCCCGTAAGTGAATAAAATAAAACAAATGAGGTGGTAAAATTAAAAATGTAGGGTTAAAAATTTAAAAAAAAAGGACTTAAAATACCGAAGGAATGGATCAAGGATCACAAAGAATTTATTATTTGATTACACACTTAGTTTTTTATAAAAAAACACAGTGTTATGTAATTAATAAAACTGATCACATTTGATATGTATTTCATTTTGACACAGTTGGTATTAAGTTGTTTTTAAGAGAATTCTTTTATATTACTCGCTTTAATATTATAAATCGATTCAGTGCAAGAATTTATCTGCGATATGAAGATTGAAATAATTAAAATTTTTAACAGTCATCGACTCAATAAAAATTTAATTAGACACATGTGTTGACATATCAGTGTAGTTGAAAACTGTAAGTTTATTTACAATTTTAATCCAGTTTAATTATAGTTTGTATATGAACATGTTCTATTAAAATATTTTTATGGTTAAATAGTGGCTCAAGAAATATACGCTTTAAATTATATAAGAGCCAAGTTTTAAGTAGTTAGTAAAGTTATAAAAACTCATTAAAATAATTTATTTTTTAAAATGAAAAACAAAAAATGTAGACTGTTTGTGTAGACTTTAAAATGTAGGCGCTACCAAAAAATGTAAATATAATTATCAAGCGAAAGCAAACCTGAAAATATTTTTTGGAAAAATGTATTCAAATCGACATATTTTTTATGCTTTGAGGCCAATTTATAACAATATACAACTATAATAATAATGTTATGCAATTTGAGATACAATTTTATATTATAAAATTTCTATTTATGAGCAATAACATCAAATTTAATAATTACGTCTGAATTTAAGTCTTAGGAAAGTTAGTATAGTGTTTTATGAAGATCCAGTTTTAGTCGGTGTCTAACTAAGTTACAATGTCATCCAATTATCTTACTTTACTGGTGGGCAATTTACGCCTATTTCATGACCGGAGTTAAAAATTCATTCAATAATATTAAGGTTCAATAAAGTCTCTCTTACGTAGTGACACCATTAGATTTATAAAACAATAAAAATAATCAGTTACACACTTTCAACTATTAATATACATCTCTTTGATAATTTTTTTGTATAAATAAAAAATTTCGTATACAATACTTCATGATTAAATCTATAAAAATACTGATCAATATAATGTTAATAAATATACTGTCTACCTCACACCAGCCAGGCTACAAAATCTGACGGATCAAACTCTATAGTACATCCTAGTGCACGGAACAATATATTTTATGTAAAAACTTTTACATTGTTTGTTTTTAAATTTTTTCATGTAATTATGCAATTTAGTTGTAAATTACTAAACTACCGTATTTCTATCCAGATATAGATACAATTGTCAAATTTGAAATTTTCTGTTAATCTTAAAGATTGATGTTACAAAAATATGCATGTTCTTAGCTTGATGCATGAATCAAAAAGGGCATTTTTGAAAAAAAAAAAAAAAAAAACGGTATTTGTAATTTTTCTTGAAACAATTTTAAAAACGTTTATGTATATTAGGTAGTAAAAAAACCGTTGAGGATAAAATTAATGATTATTGGAGGTAAAACCCAAGCATCCGCTCCTGGATCGCTCATAATGAATTTTAAATTTTCATATTCATTGAAGTAGTATATTTTCTTAATTAAAAGCTAAGTTGTATATAATTTAAATAAATGTATTTCATAACCGAAATGAATACAAGGATTCCACCAAAATATTAAAACGAAGTCATATGGGATTAAGACAAAGGATCTTTTCCAGCGATTGAAATGAAACCTGCCACGGACGGTTTCCGCAACAAAGGCTTTGCCCCAACAATGGGTGGATTAACGGAACCCAAACTGTGCTCCACCCGTGACGCAACTGCCATTGAATAATATTGTGTTGTGTAATTCCGGGGGTTGAGTTCTAGAATACCTTTAGCTTACACCCGAATAATGCCAGTAGGAAAATCTCCTGGATGGTGGAATCGTTTGCATAAATGCACTTAGCTACAATTACGAACACAAAGCGTTTCCTTTAGTTATAAAAATGCATTTCATCCAGAATATTTTTTGTTGGCCTAATAGTAATTTGCTAAATCAATATATTCTTGAGTATTCTATATAATTATAAATGGAAAATTTTGAACTCCTAAGTCTAGAAACTTTGTGTAAATTAACTGTGGAAAAATGACAAAATAAAAATATACAATTTATTGAAAACAACTTATCAAAGCCAATATGTTCAGTTTAAAGTGATTGAATACACAACAAGATAATAACGTGGACTCATCGAATTTCAAACCAGTGCCACAATCTTCTTTCATTTGTTTCTCAGTCTGGTTTCCTTATTACTTTATTTGATTCTGTGTTATTACTTTAAAATCTTCAAAACCCGCTACCTTGAAATTTTATTTCCATAAGAATAATGTTAAATTTTAAACATCCACTATGGTCTTAATATTAATAAAAAATATTCATGTTTATGTCATTTTACAAGATATTTTAATATCTAAGTTAATGTGAAATAAAAATAATTACCATAGAGATATCTATGAGATAAAACTACAGGAAAAACGCGCCCATCTTCAAACAAAAAATGTTGAGAATACTTTGTTGATTTGAATTAATCGAAAAATCAATATAAAACTTTTGATTAAATACAACTTTAGGTATTAAAATTCCCTATAAAATGACATAAAGACGAATCTTTTTCGAGCAATATTATAGACGTAACTGACGTTTTAAATTTAATACCAGTCTTATAGGAATAAAAACCCAAGATGGCGGGTAGAGAAGACTCTTAACAGCAATATGTTTATTTATTTTCAATCACAAATAATGCATTAAAAATAAAATAAAAAATTGGCTAGAAATATCATCATCTATACTGATTAAGCCACGGTAAAAAATAATTTGTTTAGTACGTGTTTCCAGTAAAAAATGCATAATAACTTGATTTGATGGTTTTTTAATTTTTTATTTAAAGATGCTAATGCTTTATAGTAGGTGTTAGCACGGTATAATTAGCATAAAAAACTGTTCCTAAGAACCATAATAGTAAATTAAGAAGAAATAGAGTACAGTAATATAGTGTCGAAGAGCTTTAAATTACATTAGACTGAAACCAATGAAATCAGAGATACGTTCTCACATGACTCAGGTAATAACCTCCTGAGTCCCAGATGAAAATTTCATTTTGAACTAGGAAACGCCTGATGTCCTTTTACTAGGACAAGTACTTAAACATCACAAAGACCTGGATATAACATCCATCATTAAGATGTTAAAACCTAGTGTCCTTTTAAAAGGAACAGTATATTGAGACCTGAATGGGGGCCATGTTTTTTTCCATGCTGCTATCTGGCGGTCAACTGATGAACTATGTTGCCAAGAACGAAAAAACAGTATTACTACCAACCTTATACCACAAAATTTCTCCGAGTTATACTTATGATTATTTTTCCCAATTGTCCTTTTAAAAGGACATCAGGTCTAACTAGGTTTTTTTTTACCTGATCTCAGGTCTCAACAACTACGGAATAGATGTACTTTTAAAAGGTCACCAGGTAACGAGCACAACACTTGTGATTAATTACTCAGGACTTTGTTACTTAAATATTACAGTCCTTTTAAAAGCACACCGGGATTCAGGAGGTTATATTACCGTGTAACAATTAGATGGGCAGCCAACCATAACACCAAATAATCAACCATAGGCCACATAATCAAATCTATATTACAAATTTCACGTAGGAATTTTACTGTCTCAAACCTAAATGGTTCTTGCGGAGAATGTATTTAAAAATATATTGAAGGAAAGACTTAAGAATGGCTTCATAGAATTTTCTTCAAATGTGATTTTTAATCTTTGCTTTTACCTTATTAAAACTTTAAGGTTATTACAGTGGTTATTTCTATAAAACTTTAACTCATTATTATATTCAAGCTGTCGAGCTTAATATTAGTAATATCACTATGTGCCACTTACATTCTGTTGAATTGTTGGTATTTTAGTTTTATAAGTTTATTTTTTACATGGGAAATTCGTAAAGCCAATTTGAAGCAAGTGACTATGACTTGATGAGTATACGAGCAGACCATTTAAAATATTAGATGTGACAACCTGATACAGAATGTGTCTACAGAGCCAAATTATTTTATTTTTACTATAGTCATACATGTTAAAAATATTTTATATTTTATTTTTACTATTTTATTTTTACTACAAAATACAGAGTCAGTATTTTATTTATTTTTTTTTTTTACTATGCCTACCTTCTCTAACTCATTATACTAATTTCATACTTAGGTTTCTTTATTTTTCGTTTTACTTGTCATTGTGTTTTCAAAATCTAAAAAGCTTAGTAGTAGTTGACAATATAGAAAATCTAAGGTGAACTAGATAAACACGTATGTCCATATTAATTAATTGTTTTCTCTGAAACGGAATTCTATAAATTAACAAGACATAATTTTTAGGGGGAATATGTGCTTTTAGATTATTTCCATAATTTATTCTTCATTGGTTCTTACAGATTAAAGATAATAGATGAATGTTAGAGAAATATATTTTAAATTGCAACGGAAAGTGAAGTACATTATGTGTTATTGTATATAGTGCATATAATTTACTTATGCACATAAAGGGTCAAATAACACCCATTATTTAATTAGACGCGTATCATAAAAATGTACATCACAAAAATATAAATAAAAAAATTTTAGAAATTGAAGTTAATGTACTGTAATATTTTAAGGTTCATTATACAGTTCTTAAGTTAGAATAGGTTGTAAACGTAAAAGAGCTATAATTTACACATATTTTTAAAATTATCTTATATTTGAAATAAATATATGATATTGTACACAATGAATATTCTTCATATTAGTTTTAGTAGCGCAGCCGTTACGTTCCAGAAAACATGGTATTATTTTAGACTTAGTTTTTCAACAGATTTTCTTGAGACTTGGTAATCATTTAGCTGATTGGTTACATTACAGGTCTCACACCTTAAAATTTTGAAAATGTAAAAATATCATTCTATGCGATGTTAAAATGCCACTAATTTGTTCCTACTTTTAACAGATTTTTATTTATTTATTTATTTTGTATTACTAGATGTATCGCGTATGAGAGCCCCGAATTCAATGTTATAATGTACAAAATAAAAATATTTTTACTATAAATAACGAAAATTCTATCCGAAACACGGAAATGCTAAAGCATGGTTTCAATGGTTTACATGGTCGAAGACGACTCTTAGGTGATGTATTATGAATATTCACAATCTTTTATTTATTTTTTGTTCTGTTAAAAGAGACTGAAAAAAATTTTCTATATAAATTAATATACTTATGATAACAACTCACTTTTAAGTAAAATAACTTTTATGGTTTTAATTTTGTTTTACTTTAATGAGTCTTAATTCAACAACAATATATAACATTTAACAATAATTATAAAATTATTTAGCATAAGTGTTTGTTACTTTCTTTAGTAAGCTTATCCTTTCATTAGACACATATACCAGGACAAAGTAATTTATATTTATATTATATTATAAATTGATATTATAAATTATCTCTACAGCATTATTATTTCCTTGGCTTCCACGCCATGGTGTATTCAATACTCGGTGGTAAGTTGAGCTATTTTCAGCCATGTCAGTATAGTGTTTACACGTCACCTTTCAGGTCACTGCCCAGCACATAACATCCGTCTTGACGAGCTGCTGCTATCTAATATCAGTTTTAGTATTTTGTAATTTTACCATGAAACCCTTTTCTCTAGTTAAAAAATTACGGTTATTTTAATTTGTGTATATTATTTATAATTCATGTTATTTAGTACATAATTGCTTAAACAGTTTGTACATACATAATACAGCAAGCAAGTTTTTATTATTACGAAACGTATCTTGGATGTTCACAATCAAGAGAGCTAAAGATCCTAAAGACCAAGGTGTGTATTTTCAGATTTAGTAAAAAAGTCAATGTGAAATCTTAAATCTTGCAAAATTATTGTATATTACTTATTTCATGTAGGCCTTTCATGGTGCAAAATATGACAAGTTATAACGTATGCACACAGTGAAAGGATATTATTTATCATGCAATATTAACTACACATAACACATATGTAGTGTAGTAAAATTAAGCCAAAATATGGCTGGAAAATGAAAAAAATTTTGGACAGCCAATTTTTGCTGAAATGTGTTCTATGTCATCCCCTGACCTCCCTCAGAAAAGTCCCCTGAAATCCCCAGAGGGCAACATGCCTAAAAATGATGGGATGGCCCTCGTGGAGTCAGAAATAAGTCTTTCGCCGACCAATATGTTTATGCATATCAAATTAAAGCTCTAAAGTAGTAGAATTCAATGCCGCAAACCCCATCTCAAAAGGTTGCTTGAGTCAAAAATGGCAGCCTGTCAAAATTAGAATAAAAATCAAATTTTAATCAAAACGCTTAAAAATGTAATAATATTAGAAATACTTGACCTTTTGAGGTCCGGTTTGCGGCAAACGTTTGCTTGTACAATTACCTTGGCAAATACGGATAGTTTGACATATGCCCATCATATTACCCTTGAACCACCCTCTACATGGACGTCCCAAAGAGGGAGTTTTGAAAAATTTTTCTTAGTCCATAGCCATGCTATACATAATTTTAAAGGCCTTAATAAGGAGAGTACATAGCCGAAAACCAGACCTCAAAAGGTCAAATATGTCGGAAGTTATTGCATTTCAAATTTTGATGGTATTATTTTATTCTAAATTTTGAACGTCTGCCATTTTTCTCTCGACCGTTATATTTAGGTCGGGTTTACGGCATCGTGCTCTACATTTTAAGACCTTTAATTTGATATATATAAAGCTTTTGGAACTTATTCAAATTTAGTATGCTTAATATCAAAATATATTTTAACTCCTTATAGGCCAACCCCTCATTTTTGGGCATGATCCCCACATGGGATTGCAGGGGACTTTTCGGAGGAAGGTCAGGGGATGCCATAGAACACATTTCAAAAGAAATTAGCTTTCCAAAAATTATTTCATTTTTCCCGACTAATTTTACTACACTAATGGTGCAAATATTGTTCACTTTCATTTATATTTTCAATTTCAGCAATATTATAAATTAAATTATATCCTATATACTATGGCTGTAGTAATCACAGGTAATCTATTGTTAGCTACTCAATTGATAATGTTATTTTCATCTAATTTCTAAATTTCTACTGAGAGTTACGTATAAGATTGTTATTCGTTTTAAACCGATTTATTATTTACAAAACAACTTTTCGTCTATAGAAACATATTATTTAAAACCATAATATGTTTATGGTATCTAAGATCCATAAACAATTAATATAAACACAACCTATTACCTTGAATTACCTAACCTATTACCTATTACCTATGAACAACCTATTACCTTGAATTAAGTAATGAATTCATCATTGCTTGTGCAGTTTCATTTCGTAGTATACCAATATATCGCACTTGAATCTAAGACCACAATTGTTCTACAGTATTTCAAGCTTCGTCTTTCGCTCAAATGACGTACTATTATTTAACTGTATTTAAGAGAAGAAAATGAGTTTGTTTAACACCTTCCAGTTAAATTAAATAGTATCTTAACTCCTTTAATATCGGGTGCAACTGGAGAAAGATATATAATATCCCTTTGTTAAATTATTTAAGTTTGAAGTAAATTATTATCAATCGAATTTCCATATAAAATTATAATACACTATACTGATTAAATAGTTGTATTAAATTATGTAAAAATTATACTATCAATACCTAGATCGTTGTAAAAATACCTATTGTACTGTCATATTGTGATAAAAATAAATGCTAACCTTTGCCATATGGTAATGTGTTTATCGCAATTTCATAAAATGTAAAGGGCGACACAAAATGTTTATAAATCTTGTCACAAGTCAAGAGACGCCCTTGATATGTCGTGTCACACATTGTTATATAAGTGCAAGGTCAAGTGCGATATGTAGCTAAGCTGCTTCACATACCCTCCGTCCTTTATCCGCAGCTTCCCGCTGATTTAACATAATATAAATATATAAATATTGATATGTTCTTGTTATACTTGTTTTTAAATATTTAAATAGTGGTAATATTTTCAGTCAGAAAACAGTTTATGCTTAAAACTTTTCATTGCCAAATGCTATACACTTTTCAAACATTAATGAAAAAAGACATAAATTTATTTTATAAGAATATAACTTAGTTCTCTGATGAACATATATTATTTAAATATTGTCTACTTTCATTATGTAGGTAGAGATTTCACCGACATTTAGATTATTAGTTTACTCTTTTAATCCGTTGTGGCTGAAAAATGTATATATCTTCTTATTTCTATAAGGGTTTCGTCTGTTACGTCCCTTTTTCTCTCGACCTACTGAACCGATTTTATAGATACCGCAGTGACGAATCGTAATTAAAAAGGCCATATTGTTTCGGGCTTAGCCCCCCTCCTCTTTGATTTATTTCTAGAGGGCGCTTTAAAGTGTTGACCAACTTTTATTGCAAGTTATTTAAGGTGAATTGTAATTTAACAGATGAATTTTAAAAGCCAGATAGTAAACAAATCTGTCACTTCATAATCAAAATGCACGTACTGTAGGTGAGTTTCACTCATACAGATTCATAAAATGAGCAATTTGCACATGGGCCTATTATTTTCATCTATTTGCAATCTTTCCTAAGGCTTTACTTGAAGTAACAAAAAATTAAAGTGCATTTGCCCTATATAGTTAGAACATTATTTAGGCTATTACACTTCAAAGTTAATTTTTTCAAAACCAAATGTAAATATTTTATTGAAATAATGGAAACTAACTACTGAGTACCGTAAACTTAATTTATGATCTTCAAGAAAATTTCACAAAAAACGTTAACTATTGCATTTTAATTTTTTTGGTTTGAGTATGTGTTACAAAATATTAACAGTATTATTCTGATTGCTAAATGTACGATAGTATAAATTGTTTCGTTGTCAATGTGGCATATCAGTCAAACAAGTAACTTAGAACGACCACAAGAAACTGTTTTAATGTAATAACATAAGCCTGTTAATTCATTCTAAAATTATTAATGCTGTAAGATATGAATGAAGATCTTTTAGTGGATTAGTTATATCAAATAGTCTTCAACCAAAATAATTGGAACCCAGTTGGAAAAACAATACTTTGCTCAAAGACTACTGCTAATCAAAAAGCAAAGAAATTAGAGAAGAGTCACCCGAGGCGCGGCTTTATTGGATAAGGCGCATTGCCTGCAATTACTGTTCAAGATTTGGCTCACGCGGTGGCGGATTGACTTGGCTTTATGATTCAGATCCAGTGGTTTCTGCACCCTTTTCCCTGCAACATTTAATCAAGTATATATTTTACAGAACTGTATTTAATATGCTTCGTTGGATTAGAATTGTGGGTGGTGTTGATAATAATAAAAAAATTATATTTAGTTCTTCTTTTGTGTGATAGAATATAGACCATGTTGTAGATAGGTAAGTTTGTGGTTTCAATACTTTAATGAAATATTGTATGACAATAATTTAATACATAGTGGCCTTCATAGCTTTTAAAATTTATTAATCTAAAAGTATAGTTTCAATTATAATTTTCACATTCTTTCACAAGTTATTATAGAAGGAACATATTCTAGAGTTGTATCCAAATGAACTCCGATGTATGACCTGACAATACCTCTGACAATTGTTGGTTTCGGCAAAAAATTTAATGGTTGAGAATAATTGGATATAGAATAAAAACCAAAAACCTCCTTACATATGTTCCATAATATTCCAATTGAAATAAAAATTTTTTTAAACATTAAGAGACTTTTTGAAACGTAACAATGGATATTAGTTGATCATTTTGTGAATCCTAAGAAGATTACCACAGACAATAAATGTGAATATCGTACAGTTCATTCACCTGCGCCCCATTGTATGGTGAAAGAGAACGCCTCTATAACATTGTTTGTAAAGATGAGCTTATAAGTCAATACCTTATTAAAATGACAAAAGAAACCTAAAAAATCTTTAGCAATAAAAATAAGCTATAAATTATTTTCAAAATTCCATTAAAAGCACAACTTATATTAAATGTTCTATTATGAAATATTATTGATTTTAATACTGGAAAAGTTTATTTAATATTTTTATGTAGGTATATATTTTTTTAATATTTTAATTAATAAAATAATTTAACGTAGTGATATTAATTATTTATATAGGCCTAACAATATCTTTAGTTAAATTGGATGTTGGTATGGTCCTCTACTACACTGTTTAGACTACAGTAAAGGATGTTTTTATTAATAAACCTTGTATATAAAAATAAAATATGACAAATTATAAATCCAAGTAACAAAAGCTACAGTTTTGTTATGTGAAATATTGATACAATATTATCAACAATACCAAAATAAATAATATTCAACGATTCATTTTCTTGATATTTTTTATAATAAATTATTTTATTAGTTAAATTAACTAATAAATGTGTATAAATGTTTTGAGAGATTTATATATCAATACTTTACAATATTACAAAGTTAGATATCCCTTTGTTATATGCATTACAATATATTCACTAGCTTATAAACCATATTCTAAATAGTTTTAATTATATATAAAAAGCATAAATATTGCCTAATATTATGTAAATTCTAAATTAACACACAATTACGAATATTTTTTGATTGACTATTAATTTAAGATACCCATAATCAAGTACTAAAATTTAAATAAATAGTCAAAGTATAATAAGTTATTAACTATTATTAAATTGTTAAATAAATCATGATAAACTCAATAACAAAAATGTTACATAAAAAAACCAAACAATGATATTATTAATAATTAGTGGAATTAAATGGATGGGTATGAATCACTAAAAATTTTATTTTTCATATTGGTTGAGATAAAATAAAAAATATTTTTAATGAAAGGTTTACATTGTACCTCTTTTTGTGGTAGTAAGAAATAATATGGAAATATTACATTAGCTGTTTTAATGCATTATATAATTTTGCCTTGAAGTTAAAATGTGACTTATAATTAAGTAAAGTGCAAAGGCATTACAAAATAAGAAAGATTACCACTATCAATTTCTCAGCTTCGCCGCCGGTGGCTATTAACCATTCCAATAATTAATCGAAACCTTGACTTAAAGTTTATAAGATAATTAGGTTGTATAACTATGATGGTATGATAGCGAGTTCAATTTTAGATGTAAAATTTGGTAAATTAATATTTCTTAAACAACGTTTATTACAATTTTAAGTATTGAATTCTTTTATTTTAATATCGTTATTGACTGTAAGAATGTGTACTGAAACAGATAATTATTAATTTAAAATTACATCCTACACATTTAAAAATAAAAGATTGCCAAATATTAAAACTAGCTTATACTCTTTCGAATAATTATTGGAAAACATAATAATTTCCATCTTATAAAATCTTTTTATAATTATATTGCTCAAATATCTACGTAAAACTGTAACTATTACCCTAGAGTATCTGAAGCCCTTCAAGATCCTTCACGTCGAAGAACAATGGCGACAATGGCGGCACCGATTGTCTCGAAGAGATTAGAATTTGGCTCAACTGATTAAGTTTCGAATACCGATCCATCACAGTATTACCATGGTAGAATTTAACATCCTAAACAATAATTACCGATGATTTAAATTATATTCATATTAATGTATTAAATGGTTTATGCTGATTTATAAAAATACATAACGGTTACCTAGCAGAAAACTCTCTCTGGTAGAAATTTTGTCGGTGGTAGTTCGGTTGTATATAGTATAAATTTAACAGTTAAATTAAATATGTATTAAACCTAAATTTAAAATGAAACAGGGTATTAAACAAGAAATTTATAAAACTACAGACGTCATTTAGAAAAATCGGTTAGAGTAAGCAAACGCAGTTTTTTTATAGTAGGAGACTTTTAACCGTCGTTTTTCTCAGGTAAGTTTTACGTAAGCGTCGATGAAAATAATTTTGTTTCCTGTTACTTTCGAGCTGCCCAATAATTTGATTGGACCATTAAGACCGAATCCCAGGTCATCCAAAATGGAGTAAGCGTGTTCTGCAATGGAAAAAAGAAATGTCTTTTATCTAAAGCAGACCTGGTGGTCATAGAACATGTATACTGGGTGTCTTTAAAGTCCATCACCAAACTTCATAATATGACTAATTGGGTCAAAATAAGCAAAAAAAGTTCCTATGAAGGTATGTCCTAAAATGCATATTTACCCATATATCCGCCATTTTGTTTTTCCACTCAATAATTTTTATTTCGGTGACGGATTGATCTAGCAACTTCATATTTGGCATGGATCTTTATAATACTAATGTCCATTTCCACAATAAAATTTTTTTTTCGATGCATATTTTCAAAATGGAGGCCATTTTAAATTTTTAAACTCAAATATCTCAAAAACGGTAAAATTTATAAAAATGTTACAAGACACAAAAAAGTTGACAAATAAAATTATCTAAACAGTGATACCAAGTTTGTAAGGGACCGACAACAAGTAACGGAGTTATTGTGGTTTTTCTGCAGAAAAACACTGATTTTGCACTACGATTAATGCTAATTTAGGTTATTTGAAGACAAAAATCTCAATAACTCCGTTATTTGTTGGCGGATCCTTACAAACTTGGTGTTGTTGTTTAGGTAATAGAATTTGTCAACTTTTTTGTCTCTAGTAATATTTTTATAAAATTTACCGATTTTGAGATATTTGAGTTTAAAATGTTTAAATGGCCGCCATTTTGAAAATATGCATCGGAAAAAAATAATTTTTATTGTGGAAATGGACATTAGTATTATAAAGATCCATGCCAAATATGAAGTTCCTAGATCAATCCGTCACCAAAATAAAAATTATTAAGAGGAAAAAACAAAATGGCGGATATCTGGGTAAATATGCATTTTAGGACATACCTTTATGGGAACTTTTTTGCTTATTTTGACCCAATTAGTCATATTATGAAGTTTGGTGGTGGACTTTAAAGACACCCTGTATATAAATCAATTTAAAAGATTTCTCAAACTTTTTCATTCAAGTTATTATTAGTTATTGAAATTGGAAATGTATTATGATTAAAATAAAAATGCTTAATATGAGGGGAATATAAAACTTAGTTTGATATTATTCGAAAATAAACAAATAAATAAATAACTGTAAACATATAACAGAGAAACTTTAACTTTGGAGAATATAATGTATACCTTTCAATAATCAGACAAATAGAAAAATCCCATTATCAAAACACTTTCCAACAATAAGCTTATACTAAATATAGTTTTTAATTAAAATAATTTTAATAATATTTGAAATAATAAAGACTGGGATTGGTTTTTATTACGCTTGATGTTATTAAAGTACCAAAAGTTTGCGGTTGATATACAGGGTGTCCAGCTTCCACCTTTACAAACTTTTCCAGGTTATTAAGCATGCAAAAACAAACAGAAAAATCCTATAAACATATGTCCGGAAATGCTTCGTTAAGCCGCTAGCCGCCATTTTGTTTTTTACACTTAAGAATTTTTATTTCCGTAACGGGTTGTTGTATGGAGTTCATATTTGGCATGTACCTTAATCACACCAATGCTCATTTTTAGAAAAAATATTATTTTTTTTCCGATGAATATTTTTAAAATGGCGGCCATTTTAACTTTTTAAACTTAAATATCTCAAAAACCGTAAATTTTATAAAAATCTCGCTGGACACAAAAAAGTTGAAAAATTAAATTATCTAAACAGTAACACCAAGTTTGTAAGGATCCGACAACAAATAAGGGAGTTATTGTGGTTTTCCTGTACAAAAACACTGATTTTGCACTATGATTAATGCCAATTTAGGTTATTTTAAGAGAAAAATCTCATTAACTCCGTTATTTGTTGTCGGTTCCTTACGAACTTGGTATCACTGTTTAGATAATTTAATTTGTCAACTTTTTTGTGTCTAGTAAAATTTTTATAAAATTTACGGTTTTTTAGATATTTGAGTTAAAAAATTTAAAATGGGTGCCATTTTGAAAATATACATCGGAAAAAAATAATATTTTTTCTAAAAATGAGCATTGGTGTGATTAAGGTACATGCCAAATATAAGCTCCATACAAAATCCCATTACTGAAATAAAAATTCTTAAGTGTAAAAAACAAAATGGCGGCTAGCGGCTAAACGAAGCATTTCCGGCCATATGTTTATATGATTTTTCTGTTTGTTTTGGCATGCTTAATAGCCTGGAAAAGTTTGTAAAGGTGGAAGCTGGACACCCTGTAGTGGTTCATTGTATTGTGATTTTACACATTTGCTTTATAAATTGAATATGACTTGCCTTATAAAATGATAAGTTCCTGCTAACAATATACGCTGAATTGTGTGATTAATCAAGCAATTGAATAAGATATAAAACATTGAATAATTATCTGGTTTGTGGATGGATAAAAGTAAATTGTGGCTTTAATCTACATTTTTAAACGAACATTAGTATATTTACAGAGTTACTTGAATAGCTTTTAAAGTAAACGAACAATAACTATCGTTAATTCATATGAAGCAGTAATAACTTATCATAATAACATTTTTAGTATGTGTTAAGTGATTAAATAAAAGAAAATATTTTATATTTTAAATTATTGTTTCTTAGATGAACTAAAATAATTACAAACACAGCCAGTGGTCAAACACTACTGTTTCACTTGTACTCATTATGTTTTAATGAATAACAATGAGGTGGCATACCGTAACATTTGGCTTTGACCTGCTAGTTATATTTGAGTTAACTCTAACTCCTGTTAAGACAATGCTGTCGGTCAAAGACAAACAAAAGAAAAGCCACTCGAGCTAACTCTAATTATTCCTTCAGTTTACTTTAAAAACAATGAATGTTTCTACTTAAATATAGCACCATAAATTTTTGCCTGCGATACGATTTGTATAGCCTAATACTGTTTCATTTCTGAAAACTAAAATGCAAGTTGAAGGATTTTCATGGCTTTTGCTTTTAATTTTTGTACTGAACTGAATATGAATCTTTCTTATTCCTATTACACAACATAACTTGGAGGTCAGTAAAATTTGTGTAATACTGAGTAAAAACATTTGTAAAATTTTAAAGCAGCAACTGGTCATATTGTTTTCAATTTGATGAGGCCGAATAGTTGAAAATGAGTAAAAGAAGGAAGTAAATAAGAAGTATCATGATTTCAATACAATAGATTATATTATGTGTACGTACTATAATCAATGTAGAAGTCCACTTGTATAAGTCGTCTACAGTTATACTAATTCAGACCAAATACTAGTTCGCTAACCAACCTAACAACTTTATGCCCAAACTGTTTCTGTGAAGTAGGCCTAATATCTGACAGTACAAAAACTTTGTTTAAAATAATTACAATTCTTACTTGATAATTTACAAGTCACCGCTGTTGAGAAAAAAGGGAAGGAATGAATAATAAATTTGATAAAATGGAATTTTAGACTGTAAAAATCATTTAAGAATCTTAAAATTGAATCTTTCATAAATACTTAAAATGCTCTATATAAAAATATACATGTCGATTTTGAACGATATTAAATATATTTATAAAGGATCTAACAAAGATAAGTAAAATATTTTGGCTGATTATAGTACTAAATTCTACGTTTTCGGAACACACTGCAATATAAATTGTTAAGATAAAAATCTTACAAATTTCACAGGTAATCACAATTTTTATTTATACATTTAATCATTATTATACATTATATATTATACATATTATATATTCAAAGATTATACATTTACGAAATTCCCTGGCTGTTGCACAGTTACAAGGTTTGAATTATAAATGAACCAACGATCGACTGAGACTGCCCTTGGAACGGGTACTATTTATACCTACCAACTGAATTCAACTCAAGATTATTTGATTAGCTCATTGTATATTTAATTGTTATGAAATTTGACTTTATTTTGCAATGTAGCAACAGTTTTAAGCGTTACAACACTATTTAAGGTACAAGATCCGTAATTAAGAACTATTGACTAAGAAAGCAATAAAATATTAGACAATTTTCTATTAACAAACAATTACACTTTCAATATGTCTGTGTATAATCCAAGAGGACGAGAAAAAATATGAAACACAAACCTTTTTTTTTGCTGTGAAACAGAATAATTACATTTTATCTAAACAATGTAACACATTTATTTAAACCCAAAGAGCGAAAAACCTACGCGAGATAGAACTTTTCATAGAATTGTTTGAGAAACCCTTTAACTTAAACTTTGATCTTATCTGGACCTATGTACTCCATGATCTGACTCATGCAACATCAGCCGACCGCTATTTTTGCACTAAACTGTTGATATAGTAATAATTATAATTAAATACAACTTTTTTTATTACTCTATGTTCATACTGGCCAATGTATTTTAATAGATGAACACCAAGCCAACTTCCTTCTTGTAATGGCGAT
The DNA here is from genome assembly GCA_030545055.2 of Neoaliturus tenellus. Lineage (NCBI taxonomy): Eukaryota > Metazoa > Arthropoda > Insecta > Hemiptera > Cicadellidae > Neoaliturus > Neoaliturus tenellus. Next base: position 254,595,823 of record CM061533.1, on the reverse strand, counting down.
GCCAGAAACATGACGCTTTGTGAAACATGTGAACCTGATTGCTGTAATAAACCAATATTTGTGGTTTACCAAATGTAGTATTATTTATCATGGTGACAGAAGCGGGATTGATTCTAATTAACTGTACGTGAGTATTCCCAAAATTCATAATGACCAAATCTGAAGATTAATCCAAGGGCAGCGTTGTCAGCCCACAAAGTTCTGTACAAGTGGCAATGGTACCATACAATATTGGACAACTTAATTTGACCGGCAATCTTGCTGAAAATTGGAAACAATGGTATCAAAAGTTCAAAATTTACTTAACTGCTTCTAACCTTAGCAATGAAAATGATGAAAGAAAAGTAGCCCTACTTCTCCACAACTTAGGTGAAAAATGTATAGACATTTTCAACTCTTTCAATCTCTCTTCAGATGAAAGTAATAACTATAGTGTTGTAGTTAAAAAATTTGAGGGACATTTTCACCCAAAAAGAATCTGACCGTCTTACGACACAAATTTCTCAACAGAAAACAAGCCAGTGGTGAATCCATTGACAATTTTTACACTGACCTAGTTAATTTAAGTTTAGTGTGTGAACTTAAAGACATTAGAGAAAGTCTTCTTTGTGATGTCTTAATTTCTGGCCTAAACAGCCAAAACCAACATTTAAAAGAAAGGCTTTTGAGAGAGAGTGACCTAACTCTTGACAAAGCTCTTGCTATCTGCAAGGCAGCGGAGCTGTCGCAACAACATGCTCGAGAATTGGATACTGAACAAAGTATTCATGTCATTCACAAATCAAGAGAGAAGAACAGAGGGGAGAAGGAGGTACGGAGTCACAGATCAGCGTCCAGAGGTCCAAAACAAGGTAGGCCTAATAATCCACAGTCATCTCAGCGAGCTGGGGGATTAACCAACAAAGTGTCAAGTGAAAGAAAGTTTATTCCAAGTTGTCGCAATTGTGGGAAAAGCCACGGTCTCAATAAGTGTGCAGCATACGGTCTTGTATGTTTTAAGTGCGGTAAGCGGAATCATGTTGCTAATATGTGCAAATCTGCTAAGAAAATTTATCAAGTTACTGATCAGTCTGTAAGTAGGCCTAGTACAGAACAAAATGTTAATTTAAGTAGGCCTAGTCAAAACTTAGACACAGGTACCGGTAATGCAAACTTTGGCCAAGAATATTTTTCAATTGATATTGTTACTGGTAGTAATTTCTCATTTCAGACCGATTCTCTGTTGCAAAATGTAGGTAGGCCTAAATTCAAAGCAAATGAATGGTATGAAAAACTTGCAATTAGAGATCACAATGTGTTTTTCAAAATAGATACAGGTGCACAAACCAATCTTCTGCCTATAAATATATATAATAAGTTAGGCCTAAATAAGTCTCAAATACGTACAACAAGTATTAGTCTGTGTACTCTTACAGGTGAAAAAATTCCTGTTCTTGGAACTGTAGATCTCGATTGTAGTTTTGATAGTAAAGTATATTGCATTTCTTTTGTAGTAGTTGATGTAGATTGTTCACCAATTTTAGGCTTAAATTCTTGTTGTGTTTTGAATCTTGTAAAATGTAATAGGCCTAGTAAGCTTATAGGCTATGACTACCCTAATGCCCAAAGTGTAACTAACCTAGTCAGTTCAAGTGAAAAGGTAAAATCACATTCTGTTAGCCACATTCTTAAGGAATTCAGTTCACTTTTTGATGGTAGTATAGGTAATATACCTACTGTTGTTCATTTAACTCTGAATGATAATGCCAAGCCGGTCATAGAACCGTCTCGTAGAGTTCCTTTCTCTCTGTTAGATCCTTTGAAAAAGGAATTAGAAATAATGGAAGCTAATGGAATTATTGTAAAAGAACAGGAGCCTACTGAATGGGTTCATAGTTTGGTATTGATTAATAAAAAGAATTCTGGTCTAAAAGTAGTCCTTGATCCACGTAACTTAAATAAGTACATTCAAAGAACACATTGCCAAATGCCTACAATTGATGAAGTGTCCTCTAAGTTTAATGGCTGTAAACTTTTTTCAACTCTTGATGCAAGTAGTGCATTTTGGATGTTAAAGTTAGATGATAGCAGCAGTAAGTTGTGTACTTTTAATACACCCTTCGGCAGATATAGGTATCTTCGCCTCCCTTACGGAGTATCAAGCGCACCTGATATTTTTCACTCTACTATTTCTCAAATATTTGAGGGTATTGAAGGTGTAGTAACGTACATAGATGATATTTGTATAGGAGCCCCTGATAGGGAAACACATGATTTAAGATTAAAAGAAGTGTTAAAAAGGGCTAGTGATTTCAATATTAAGTTTAATTCCAAGAAATGTAAATTTAGTGAAAATGAGGTATTGTTTTTAGGCCATCGCTTCACACAATTCGGTCTTAGCCCAGATCCTTCCAAGTTGAAAGCTGTGAAGGAAATGCCAACGCCAAAAGATCGTAAAGAGCTAGAAAGGTTTTTGGGTGTTACCAATTATCTTTCTAAGTTTATTCCTAACTATTCCACAGTCACATCGCCTCTTCGAGCGCTTTTACACAAAAATTCTTTGTTTCAATGGAATAATGAACAGCAAAATGCCTTTTTAGAGTTGAAGTCATTGTTGGCATCTCCTCCTGTATTGTCATATTATGATCCTAAAAAGGAACTTATAATGTCGGTAGACTGTTCATCTACTGGTCTAGGAGCAGTACTTTTATGTGGTGATAATCCTGTGGCATATGCATCCAGAGCTCTCACTTCCACACAAGCTAATTATTGTCAAATAGAAAAGGAAATGCTTGCCATTGTTTTTGGTTGTAGTAGGTTTCACCAATTTATTTTTTCTAGAAAAGTAACTGTTGAAAGTGACCACAAGCCATTAGAGTGTTTGTTTAAAAAACCTATCACTGCAGCCCCCCTTAGATTACAACGTATGATGTTAAAGGTTCAACGTTACGATTTAAATGTGGTTTACAAGCCTGGAAAATCCATGTACATTGCAGATACTTTGTCCCGTGCTGCTTTACCAGTAGAACATAAGGAAGACATTGATGTCTTGGATGAAGACATCATATGTCAAGTGAATTTGTTTGAGTCCAATCTACCTGTGTCCGAAAGTAAACGTAAATTATTCAGGGAGGAAACTTGTAAAGATGGTTGTCTAGGTATTCTTAAAACTTACATTAAAGATGGCTGGCCTGAAAAACATGCAGTACATCACTCAATATTGCCTTATTGGAGTGTAAAAAATGACTTACATGTAGTAAATGAGATTGTCTTTAAAAATAATTCAATTGTTGTTCCAACTTCTCAGCGGAACTTGATGTTAGATTGTCTACATAGTGGCCATGTAGGTAAACATACTTGTGAGTTAAGAGCACGTAACTTGTTGTATTGGCCGACTATTCACCATGACATAGAAAGTAAGATAAACAACTGTGTTGTTTGCGCTAAGTACAAACCTATGAATACTAGAGAGCCTTTGTTGTTTCATGATGTTCCAAATCTGCCTTGGAATAAAGTCTCCGGTGACATTTTTGAATTGAATAGTCAGTATTTTCTTGTTTTGATGGACTATTATTCTAAGTATATTGAGCTGGTTTCCCTGCCAAATATAAAGTGTCAAACTGTAATTGATAAATGTAAATCAATTTTTGCCAGACATGGTATACCTGTCACTTTGGTTGTTGATTCAGGTAGTCAATTTACTGCTAAAGAATTTCACTGTTTTTCTAAGATGTATGACTTTAAGTTAATAACAGTTAGTCCAAAGCACTCTCAATCAAATGGACAAGCTGAGTCGGGAGTAAAAATAGCTAAGAACATTCTCAAAAAATCTTTTGAATCTAAATCTGATGTATATCTTGCACTGTTGAGTTACCGTAATACAAGTAAATCTTATCAACCTTCACCAGCTGAACTTATGTTTAGTAGAAAAATTAATGGCCTATTACCTATTTCTGAAAACATGTTAAAACCAAAAGTAATGGAGCCTAATATTGTAACTTTAAACAAGAGAAAGCAATGTATTAAGAGGTATTATGACAAAAAGTGTAAAGTGTTACCTTCTCTAAATGTAGGAGATAAAGTGTATTTTAAGAAAACAGTTGACTCATCTTGGACACCGGGAAAAGTTATTGCAAAGAATGATATTCCTAGATCTTATGTTTTGTCAGATGAGAAAAATTCACAGTTTGTTCGAAATAGAAAAATGATTCGATTTGATCTGTCCACAAACACCTGAGACAATTTCAAAGTTAGGTACTCAAGCAAGTCCAACTTGTAGCCAAGCTAGTAGCGAAACACCTTCTTCTGAGCCAATGTTACTTAATAAATCTCCTAAGGTATCATCAGAAGAAAAAGCTGTGAAAAATTTTGATGGTTATGTAAGCCAAAAAGGTAGAGTAGTTAAAAATCCAAGAAGGCTTACATATGATTAGGTTAAGATGGTTTTCTATATCAAGAAATGATTGTTATAAGATGTTTTGTTAAAAAAAAAAAAAAGTGATTTAGTTTTGTTAGTAATTTTGAAGATATCATTCCTGATGTGATTAATATTTTTTAGGCTTCTCTAAAATCTTGATAAGAGCCTATGACATATTTGTAAAAGTAAAATTTATTTTGTAATTTGATTTTGAGAGATTCCATGTTATTTTTAAGAGGCGACCTTTTGTTGTTGAGTAAAATGAATTTTGTTTTTGATAAAAGGAAAGGGATGTTGATATAGTAATAATTATAATTAAATACAACTTTTTTTATTACTCTATGTTCATACTGGCCAATGTATTTTTATAGATGAACACCAAGCCAACTTCCTTCTTGTAATGGCGATGCCAAAAACATGACGCTTTGTGAAACATGTGAACCTGATTGCTGTAATAAACCAATATTTGTTGTTTACCAAATGTAGTATTATTTATCATATATTTAACTTCAGATTGTCACGCACACTGAATACACTTTGAAAAGCTCCAAGCTTAAAACAGTGGGAATATTAGGACCTGTCTTTAAGTCAAATAACCAGCAGCACAATCTTCCTGACGCAAAGGCAGGTTGCGATTGTTTACTATATTGAGCCTATACATCCACACTTATACCATCCAAATCAAATGTTCTAAAGTCTTACAGAGGAGAAACTTCTCCAAGAGCTCTAAGGAGGATTGCAATATGTAAATGATCTGTCATGGAGTTAACTTACCCTGTCTATCGTGTAAAGCGGTCTAAGTATTGAAGTGAAACTGTTAACCTTTTTCTGTTTCAACTAATGACAACTTTGATATATTTCAGGGTTGCGCAGTATAAATTTATTACTGGAAGATACTAAATTAGTACCAAGCACTTGATCAGTAAACTTGTAAGACTGCAAGAAGTTCGTTATGCTAACTCACCCTCACATGACGAGGTTGTTCACTCCGCTCACTCGCCAGGCAAGAAGGTGCTAAACTTTGGTTTCAATTTTACCAACTACACTTTGAAAATTTAAGATGATAGTTTATTTCTACATCTATCCCTTTATTTTGGTTTGATTCGGCTAATTTAAAATATCCATAAAGATAACATAGGAACTTTGAAGGGCTCTTGAACGAAACTCGTTGATCCCTCGTGGCAAAACCACCATTAAAAAATAAATAAATAAAAAAAAAATAATAATATAAAATAAAACAATCCTTGGATAGAAAAAAATATTTGCCAGTGCTAACAGACCTTGTACTTGACATATTGTCGATGTTATGTAAATAGTATAATTTGATTTTATTTTACTTGGATTAGAGTATAAGATTTACTACGTACATTTATTCACATGAAAACTTAAATCAGTTTTAGTAAACTGATGATGGACAGGAATTTTAAATAATAATTTTGATTATTACTCTGATTGGATTAATTTGTTTATCTACATGAAAACAAAATAGTACAGTATATAGAAGCCTGTTTCACTGAATGCGGTATTAAAAATACCTTAACATACGTTTTTAAGCACATTAATTGGACAGTTTGGATTTACTCTAATGAGAAAGTTACTATAAGTTATCCGAGAAAATGCTTTCTCCACCTAATGCTTGTTAAAATTCATACAGTTTTCATAAAATATTTACTCACTGTATAAAATCTAGAGCTACTTTGAATCAAGAATTATTATATTTTAAGTGATATTCCTTTAAATCAAGATTTTTGAACTTAAAGAAGTTTGTTTAGTTATTTTATAACTGAAAACAAAAACGTTATGCAAATAATAAAAGCAGCATTTTCTTTCACTGTCAGGACTTACCTTCTATAAGACAAAGGTTGTTTTTTTATTTTAAGAAGTTTGTATTAAAAATATTTCTTACTGTAAATGTAAAATAAATTTCATCGACATGGAAGAAAAGAAGTGTTTAGTAATAAAGAAAGCTTTTAAGCTCTTTTAAATGAGAGAAGAAGTAACAGTTGTTGGAATAAGAAAATTATATCGTTGGGAAATTAGTTTTTACATTCAAGACTTTCATTTAAAATTGGACAACTTGTTTTATTTAAAAATTAAAGTTTTTATATTTATACTTGAATCTGTTGTTTACATTTAAAATTTTTCCCTGGCTGTCGAGTACATTTATTTTAATTTCTTCGGTTGGATATAAAGCTATAACAATTTTAAATCATTACACATTAACCATTTCTTATTTATTTTTTTCATGGTGAGGCCTTTCGCAAGCAACGACTTTAGAAATAATTCTTTAGGTGTAAAATAAGGTGTAAAATTTCACTAAAAATATTCTATGCAATTTGTAACAATATTTTTTATTTAATTAATAAAAAAACCTAAAATTTATTCTTTAAAGTAAATTAAAATTTACAGCAACAAATTTACAATTGCATTGGTTAAGTGATTTAAAACGACACGACGGTTTATCAAGAACATTTTAGATAGGCTACAGCTGACATGATTATTGCGTGCATCTAGCAAGGCATAATCGAGCCATTTCTGTACAAATTGACAAACCGACTCATGGTATTGACAGGTGTGACAATGCCCGGTTAGTCATGGTAATTTTCCAATGCTAGTAATTTCGGCAACTAGTTGATATTAGGATGAAATCCACTTTCTAAAAGTGTCTTTACAATTTTTCATCCAAAAAGTTACGTGATAAAACTGCCGAGTAAATTATTATTTGTTAGACACTCAAGTTTCACAAGTAAGTTTGGACATTGGACACAAGTAACTCTATTTGAGACCTTGCGGATTTATGGTCATTTGATTTATTTGTAACTCTTGTAAAATGTTAATATTAGGACAACTTTAAATTTAAGACTTTTAAAATTAACTTTATTAGGTTAAACGAAAAATGGAATAGCACAAAGAAAGATGTGAGAGTTTATAGTTTCCAGATATTAAATTTTGCTAATAGTACGAAAAAGAAAATGCTACCAGAAATATTTTTCTTGTAAATGTTGCCTTGGTTAAATTTATTTATATCTTTTTTCACTCATTAGCGGCAGAGTATTTTAATAAAGCCAATTAGAGGAGGACGTGCTGGATAAATATTAGTTAACCAGTCGTTTAAGTTTTTCTTTAGTCATATACCGTTCTAACCCTTTGTTAGCACTACGCTGTATGTTTTTGAAATTTCATTTTAACACCGACGTATTGCAGCCCTAGGCCCATAAATGTCGGTCCTAGTACTGTAGAATGTTATCAACTTGTTTTCAGACTTGCATGATGTAACCTGTTTAATACGTGATGGATTGTTCTTTGGTTAAACAACTTTAAATTTTAGGTAAGCCCTGGGTCAAAAGAGATTTTTCATAAAATGTTTTTAAAGAATCAACTATTTAACTAAAATTTACCTTGCTCATAAAACAGAGATAATATGCATCAAACCCTCATTTTCGGCTCTTAGTGTTAACTACACCATAGTGCAACATGACTACGAGAATCAGGTGGCCTTAACAACATTTATAAACTATTTGTTTTAATTAAATGACAAGTTGATTATTTAATTATTAAGTTAAAATAACTTGTAGTACTTATCGCAAGACAGATGGCTCGATATCGCCCGGCGGTATGTGGGCGCCATCCTCCACATGGTAAAACAGATAACGTTCGATAACGGGGTGAACATTAATGGCGCTCTGGGTCGCCGCTCGATATAGGTTTGAGGCTGAATATGACACTTGCAACCCAACATTAAATTTCAAATTCTTTTATTGGATATTGACACAAAAGTACATTGCATATGTGAAATAATTACATACGCTATAAAACACTTAGAGTCTAAACAGATAGGCATTTTTTTCTTACAAGTTATAATTTTTAAGTTTCTGAAATGGGGATGTAAGCTCGAATAGAGAACTTCCAATAGAAAATAATTCAATTATTTCTAAGACATTTGAAGATTCTATCCAGCCTCAATGATTCTGGCAGACTATGGAACAATTGAACCCAAGTTTTTCAGATGGCTTTCTATCATTAAAGTTTCTTGTCTTGGGACAACCGTACTGTAACATAATACTGTAGTTTACCCTTGTGTTGTAGCTGTTGGTAGGGAGAGATGGTTCAAAAACAGAAATATTCTGAAATATCTATAACATTAAAATGATACATTTCTGTAAAACTGGGAAAAGTATTACCGAGGGGGAAAGAGAGCTGTGCTCAAAGATGAAAATGTATTATAAGTACAACACAAAAACCAAATGAAATTAAACATTTTTTTTTATTTTGAAAGATTTCATGAAAACAATTTTGATTGTAACAACACAAGCCGCAACAACCGATAAAATACCGCGTGTTAACGCTTTCAGGAGTCCTAATTTATTAAAAACATTAGTGCAATGATTGTAAAGTTCCCGTTCCTTAACGAAAATTTTGATTCCAATACCTGTATGCGTATCAAATCATTCAAATGAAATTGTATGTTATTTTAATGTTTATTAAAATTGTAATTTATTTTAATAATTGAAACGGAAATATGTCGGTTGAGTATGGATGATGGAGGAATTCGGATATGTTGACTGTGGACCTATGGTGATATTGAGCTACACAGCGAAAAACTGTTGGGAAGCTGAAATGCTACACTACCGGGCTCAGGTAACAACAGGAATGAGCTGACTGGTCATCTCCAGGTTTTTGGGGGATATAACTGAAGATGACTACGGAAATGGTTGAGGACTAAGATATAGAACGTGAAATGAGATAGCTGGTAATTACGTGATTGTTGACTGACCTAGGAAACGTATCTGAACGGACATACTAAAGGTTTTACCCAGACTGATCGTGGCCAAGCACAGTACCAAGAACTAGACATTTTAATGAGCTTATTAACAATTTACATAACTAAATTAATTGACAAGAGAAAACACTAACCGTAAACTGTATCTAGAAATCTAACCCATCCAATACCTAATGCCTTAGTCCGGAAGGGACATGTGAAGGTAAGGTTCCAAGACTATTCTGTACAGAAAAGGTTATAGTCTAAATTACATAGCAATTGGATAAATTCATATTGGTTAATTTAATGATTATCATCCCCCATACCCATTCCCTGACCTACACTCAGCCCCCCATATAAATTAGAGTACTTATCGGGTCATCCCGTTGTTCCGATCCAAACGCGAAGAAAGTCCAACTGCGAAAGGGGCAAGAGAAAGACGAGCTTCGCAATATCTTACGCTTTTCGCCGACATTTTCGAGAAGGTTCTGGAGAGAGGCTGTCGGATACCGGTGCCACGGCCAGCGCACTGAGAATCGGCACTATATGAAGTGTTGGCGGCACGAGCCGTCACATAATAAAAAAATATATAATTAATTTCATTGAATAAATTAACCTTTTTCATACAAAAACGTCCAAGTTTATAATCTTATATATATTATTATATATTATTATTATAGTTTATAAGTCTATAATCTTAATAATTTTAAGGGAATGAGGACATATTTGTCGTGAAATTAATTGGTAAAAGATCGAATTCATGATGGAGTAAAAACGACACAATGATACTACCGTAATACATGAAGAATTGTTTGAATTGGAACAGTTTTTCTGCATTATTTTATTTACCTTATAATAATGGATAGTTAAATAGTAAAACCTTTAAAACACGATAAAATATTGTGAAATACATTTGATAAATAAAACATATAAATAATTAAATAATATTTACTAAAATCATGTTCGTGTAAACATTAAAAATATAATATGAAAATTAGGTTTTATAATGCACATTATTACATAACATTCGAGCAAACCTGACGTATTTTAAAACAAAATACAATTATTAGGCTTGACCTGAACAGCCACTATAGATAATTGGCAATAAAGCAACTAATTGTAAAAGCTAGTTCATAGTATGATTGCAATCGTACAATTTGAAATAGTAAATTATTACAGCACTATTTAAATATTGTTTATTTCAGTATAAAACTGATTATAACCACCGTTATAACTATGAAAACTAATTTTACTCTAAGTAAAGACGTTTCAATTATACAACATATTTTTTGACTATATTTGAATTCATATTAAGGGAAGAAGTGTGTATGTAGAGATCTTATTAGGTATAAAGTCAGATCACGTAAAAGATAGCATCGAGGACACATGTACGAACACCCAGCCGACGCCCTCACGCGCCAAGGTTAGTTATCAGTTATCATCCGGTTTGTTTTTATACTTCCCTCTGATTTAATCAAAGTAAGTGTTGTACTGAGTGATAAATTCAATTCATCAGATAAGCGAAATCCACACATTACCGGGTGTCCCAAAAGGTGGTAAAATTTTTTGTTTTGATTAGCAAACCATAGTAAAATTTGCGATTCCATTTTATGATTAAAAACTATTTATGAAAATTAAAATTTGAAATTTGTCATTTAACACTTTGCGGGAATGGTCTAGAGGAAGCCTTGAAAATATTTAATACAAGAATATGTTGAAATTGATATAAAACTAAAGGCATTTATTAGTAGAAAATAAAACCCCTTAAAAGGTTACCTTATCAAAAATTGCAGGCATTGCAATGAAATCATATTTGCATTTAAATAAAAATGATGTGTCCCAAATTTTAAAAGACGATAACTTTTAACATAAACCAACTTTTAAGGTCTAGTTCGCAGGGCCGGCGACAAGGGGGGGGGGGGCAGAGGGGGCAAATGCATAGGGGCCCGGACTCACAGGGGGCCCGGGCCGACGAAAAATAAATATAAATTTGTTTGTAGATTTAAACATCGGAAAGTGTAAAATGTACATTCCTTCTTTAATTGAAATGTCAGATTAAGTTCAAATGTTTACGGCTCGTTCATTTACGTAAATGACCATAGAATGATTAGTTTATAGCTTCATCCTTCATCAATAATTGAAAACACTGAGGGTGGTGGCACTACTGTAAGAAGTCCCCTAGAGCAAGAACCGTGGTGCGCCTGCCTGGCGCTGGTCGCACATGCACCCACGGGCCCCGCGCCGCGCAGGCGCGGCGGTGCAGGAGCAGTGGCTCACCGGCTCACCTGGGGCATACGAAAACTATCGAAGTTTTCATAGGGCCCGTTCCTATCCAACCTTTCCTTACATCAGGTTAGGTTGCAACCTGAGCGTCAGACAACACAAACACGATACTAAGCGTACGTTTCTTTCAAGCTTGCATTTCGGTGCTTTTGCTGTTTTATGTTCTCATGGATTGGTTTAGTACAATTCTGTGTTGCTGTAAGAAGATTTTCCTGTTTACTAGTAAGCATATTTTTTTACATTTTATTGGTCCGCCAACTGACAGCAACATTTTTATAATTGACAAACATTTTGACATAAAGAATTTTAAGGCCTCATTAAGACGGGCTTATCGGTTGTGATGCTCGATTTCCTGTTTAACTCCGCTGTGTTAATTTTAACATATATCCGATATGTGGTTTGTTGTGTTGAAGGTAATTGAATTTTCAAGGTAACTAAGTAGATTGTTTGCCTGAATCTAGGGGCCCCGTACTTCATAATTGTACAGGGGCCCGAGAATCCTGTCGCCGGGCCTGCTAGTTCGTAGCATTTCGATTTGAATGCAAAGACCTCTAAAAACATATATCACATGGGCTAATGAAATGTTCTCTATTTTTCAACTAAGAGACGTCCCCATTCTTGGAAGAAACTTCTTTGACTTTCATCGTATCAAAAATATTTTGGAAGGTCTTTGGTTTCATGTAAATGTGCCACAAATATGACCTTAAAAGATCTCATATGTCAGAAGTAATTGCCATTTTTAACTTTTGTATAATACCTTATATGCGACTTTATGTGATTTTGATCGCCTGTCAAGGCAGTATATTATAAACATTGATTGCAGTTAATTTAAAATAAATAATTTTAAAGATACTGTTATGTTGTGCGATTAAAAAACGACTATTTTATTCATATATTCATAACCTTAAAATTAGCTATAAAATACCTACAAAATGTTATTGTGTAAATAAATGAAAAAAGAAAGCTACAAACTAAAAATTAATATTTGTCATCTCTGTTCAGCACTAATACTACGTTATGGATTTGCAGCTCCATACAATCATCTGCTGGTTGTTGAGCTGAAACAAAGGGGTTTCTCCTACACGGATGAACCTACACGCAGATTTTAACATGAACCAACGAAAACAATTACGTACCTTTAGCCTTTACACATTACAGTAACGATATTCCTGATAAAGAAAACGCCTAAAAGGAGAATTAATTAAAATGCATATTGATTGAGTAAATCTCAAATATAAGATAGTAATTCCACCGCATAGCTAGGGTTAGACAGTGTTTCATACAAAAAAATGAATAATTTCTCGTTATACTGTATTATTTGATATGAATGTGCGAGCTTTCCTCAGTGTAGGCGTTTATGCAAGCTTTGATATTATAAGTCGCAAATGTAAATAAAAACTAAAATTCCGTGACGTTTGGTAGAGGATTTGAATCACTTAACTGAATTGGATTTTCCAAATATACTCCATCTGTACCTTTATTCAAACTCAAAAACACGTTTTCACATTTCTAAATCTGCGTTCTGAAATAGTGATTCATAAAGAAGTTTTATAAAATTATTCTTTATTATCTTTAATTTAATGGTTAGAAAATATCTATTGTCATTTAAAATTAACTATTACCTAAGATAATATTGTGAATCTGGTAAATAATTTATCGCAATGAAGGCTATGTACATATCGATGTTTACAAATACACTACATCCTCGATGTTGTTCTATATACAAGTTAAATTAGAAAATATAATCCCATCGAATGTGATTATTGATGAGTTTTTAACGGCATTTATCAATAAGATAGTCATAATTTTTCAATTTGCCAGGTTTAGAATGCAAACTTAAACATAACTAGCCAAAATAAAAATTTTTGAACTAACTAGCGAAAAACTATGGAAAGCTAATTTACAGTGTTTTCTTATTATAAATAGATCCAAGTAAACAATGTCATAAAACCTCTTTTAAGTAGTGTGTTTTTGGGAAGGCTGGGACGTGACGTCATCACGATGACGTCAGCAGTGATGACGTTATCAATGACGTCACGAATGACGTCATTAATGATGTCATATGACGTCACATGACGTCACACCTATGACGTCATGGTGACGTCATTACAGCTGACGTCATCATGATGACGTCACTGACGTTAATTAGGTCAAGGTCACGCAAGAATACAAAAAAAAAATTTTTTTTGCACTTTTGCGATTCCTCGAATTTTGCTGAGAAATTGAAATTTCTCGAGGAATCACAAAAGTGCAAAAAAATATTTTTTTATTCCCTAGCGATCAGACTCTAGACCTAATTTATCCGTCAGGGGTCATTGACCCGTCCCAGCACCCCCACTTGAAAAAAAAAATAATTTTTTTATTTTACTTACCCACCGAGAGACTGAGAGCCGAAGAATAATTTCTTCAAACACCCGACAGTGCGACAAACGACACGCGACCTGAACAGCACCGCGTCCGAAGACGTACTGACTTGGGCGCAGGCGGTTACCCAGGTACTCGGCTCAGTGGTGGGGATAAGGAGGTGGTGGGGGTAAAGTGGTCAGAAGGAAGAAAAATTAAAAATTTTGCAACAACTTATCCGAGTCTGTCCTTTACCGTAACTCGGATTGGAAATATTTCCTGAGAAATATTTATTTTTTATTCTTTCTCAGGTGATCTTGGAACTTGGTCGGGAATTGGAGTCACCAACGTAACCTTACTGGCAAAAGTTAGCTCGTCTAAAAGTTTCTGAAACATTTTATCATCCATAGTGATATTTGTGTCCCTTGAGTAAAATTTTGGATTATTTTTGAAGCAACGTTTCATTTTTTGTTAAAGTGGAAGTCTTGGACACCTTAACAGAATTATTTTGCTTGGCCAGCAAAAATTTTACTCTTAATAATTTTTCTCGCAAAGTTTCAGCCATAGATGTATCCCACAGTAAGGTTTGGATAAAACTGAAACACTCAGTGAAGTGTTGCACCTTAGCTGGAAGTAGTGGGGGAACAGGGCTATAGTGGGGGAATGAGTAGTGGAAGGGGTAATGCGGACTGTTGTTGTGAAGTGTAGAAACAGTTTGCCGGGAACTGTCCAAGGAGTAACACGTACTGTGCAGAAAAATTAACCGAGAGACTTGTGTAAAATTTAACTCCAAGAAATATTTAATGTAAGACTAAAAGAGGTAGAGTCAAATGAAAAATAATTCTATAGGAGATGGGCATGGATCAGTTTTGTAGTAAAGTTCAAAATCCACTTGTGTGGAATAAAATTAAATTGTGAGCGAAAAATATTTAGCCACACCTGCAAAATACAAGTGTAGGAAAATATTACGAGACCTGTATAGCTAAATAAAAATTAATTTTGTATCAAACAGTCTTCCAGTATTTCAGTTTGTAAGTCTTAACAAGTAAGGAATAAAATATTAAATAAGGAGTGGAAAATAATTTGTTAAGTAAACGTAAGTGTAGCAGTGTAACAAAAATTAATTTTGTGCAAAACAGGGTAGGTTCTGTTTTGCTAAGTTTAATAAGAAGGAAAAATAAAAATTTACTCACAGAAAAGTCCAGCGGTAGCGAGGTGTGGCGTGTTTGTTGGCTTCCAATAAACTGACTTACCTTCTGTTGAGCTACAGTTGGCAAGCTGGCCAAGAAACCAGTCTGTTATATAAGCATTACGTAACCGTCTCTGCTGGCTGTGCTGAATCCAGCAAGCTAAAATATTATTCTATAGTACACCTGACTTGGACTGAAACTATTCTAAGTCCCAAGACTCCTCCCCCTCCCCCCCCCCCTCGGCTCCGGACGAGAAGTGAGCCCCCCCCCCCCCCCGGGGGAGGAGGAGGAGGAGGTGGCATAGCCCGAGGCGTTGCCATACCTTGACACGTGTTGTATAATGAGATCCGGTTAGTAATGTATTCAGGTGTGGCTCTTGGAGATTGTCCAATGTTGCAAACAAGTATGTGTCGAGGTCTGGCTGTTTACGTAACCAGGTCCGGTTCCCCCCACTCCTGACCGGCTCAGCTTCGGTTCTCTGAGGCTTTGCTTCCTTGCAGTTGGTTTCAAACACTTCAGCTGAGTGGTTGAAGCTCTGCCCATACAGGATTCGCAATGTAATGTTGGCGCCGCATTATATTGGGAATTCTTTTAGTCTAAGGCATGGCATGTGTAGTGTTAAGAAATATTTTATTTTGCGCTTGCTGCTTCTGCTAGGTATTGGTGTTGGATATATTTAGTCTAAGTCTTGTGTGTTGAAAAATATTTCTTTGTACTAATCTTCACAGGTTGTCCCCAAGTAGAAATATTTCAAAATTCGTATTTTGGAGGTACTCCTCTGTGGATTGGCAGTTAAAGTGTTAGGCTTTTGAGACTTAACAGTCTATGTAAAATAAAAATTTTTCGAGGTTCAGAACCTCAAGAATTATTTGTTACCAACAATAGCATGGCGCCTAACGAGCCCGGGGGTAGGCCCCTGGGGATCCACCCTTAGGCCTCTTTCGGTCAGGGGCGCTACTGGACCTCATCACTCTAGATGGGTGGTTGGCATCCTTTAGCACGAGGCGTCGGATCCTGACACTGACCGGTGTGCTAGGCAAAAGTCAGTACCTACGGGTTAAGACGGGATCCTCGGTCATGGTTAGCATGGCCTCTTCCAAATTATTGTAGCATGTTTCCCTTAAGGAAACTCAAAATTAAATAAATAATTTTTTATTAAATCACCTCCCCCTAAATGTTGAGATCCCCCCGATGCCTCTGACCGCCGGCGGTCTTAGGCATCGGGGGGATTTCTTTTTAACTTTTGGATGACCTTGACCCATATTTGTGTGTGAATAAAATAATATTTTGTTCCACACGATATGTAGGTCAGCCATGACTTAGGCGGATTTTTGCCTGAGTTCTGAGAACTCCTCAGGACTTAGAGCGAGATGCGACTAAGTGTTGGCTGTCCACACTGTGGTGGAACAAAATATTATTTGATGTTGACCATGAGTAAGGGTAGCAGGTATCCAAGAGTTAAAGTCCTAGGGGTAGGTGACCCCCCCCCCGAGCCCCAGACGGCAAGTGAGCCCCCCCCCGAATTTTTTTTTTTTGGATTTTGACCTTGACTAAAAATTTTTTGCTCCGGACGAAAACTGCGCCCCCCCCCAAAATTTTTTTTTTTTATTTTGACCTTGACCAAAATTTTTTTGCTCCGGACGAAAACTGCCCCCCCCCCGAAATTTTTTTTTGGATTTTGACCTTGACCAAAATTTTTTTGCTCCGGACGAAAACTGTGCCGGGGGGGGGAGGTGCCAAGCTAGTAGTATGAAATTGTTACTCCTATGACAAGTTAAAATAGTAGTGGCATACTGTTCCCCCCACCAGTCTACCATTGAGGTGCCGCTGAAGCATGTTTGACTCATCTCATTCTCTCTTGGGCTGCCAATGGGTTGACATGGATGTTCCACCGCTTCAGATGTAGCATAAGTATAAAGGTAATATTTAGCACAGTGGTATCATGTATGTATTTTAGTAATAATTATGTTACAAAATAAAATTTTGTTTTTCAGTTTGTTGGTCTCTGACAAGTTTTAAACTGTGAAATTGTAAGGATTGAAAAAAAAATATTTGTAATTATTTATAATATAGGTAGCACCGTTTTAGTGCTACCTTAAATATAAAATTTTTAAAGATCTGAATTTTGAAATTTTTTATGCTGGTATTAATTTTATATTGTTTTTAAGCTAAATTGAATATGCAGGTAACACTTTAGTATTTTTTCCGTGGAAATAGTCTTAATTCTGTACATTTTTTGAGTGTTACCATGTAGTAAGTGTGTCAAAAAGCATGTGATGAAAAAAATATATTTAAAAGTATTAAATTTGTTTCAGTTTGTTGGTCTCTGACAAGTTTTAAACTGTGAAATTTTAAGGATGGAAAAAATATTTGTAATTAACTATTTAAAATATTGGTAGCACCGTTTTAGTGCTACCTTAAATATACATATATATTTTAGGGCACCTTGGGCGTGGTCACCCGGTGGGGATATAAGGCGGCCGGGTTGCATGCACTTCTCATTTTAGCTCCAGCTCTCGTGCCGACTGGTTCTAAAAATGTCTTGTCGTATACCTTATGATCCTTTGTACTATAATCTGCTTGGTATTAATAGTATTACAGACAATGAGCGGAAATTGTATAAAAAATTTTGTTGTTTACTTGATAGAAAGCAAAAACTACCGCCAAATACCTTCACCTACAAGCTACCCCTGATAGACAAGGATGATGTAAGCAAACTATCATCAATTCAATTGAAGTTTCTGGAAGAAAAAATTCTTGTTTGTGTGAGAGAAGTGTTTCATAATGAATATTCAAAAAGATTGGCTTTTGACTTTATTAAGGAACATGCAGGACATGAAAAAAAAACAGTATCCAGGATTATATTATTTATATCTTTTTGAGAATGGAGCAAGTGTAACGGTAGAAATAAGTATTAAACTAATGTAATTCTCCCAACCAAGTGTTAAAGTAGGACTTGAACTTTGACTTGATTGAGGTTTTGCAGAACAGAGAGAAAAAAAAATTATTCCTTCACCCTCTTGAAATAAAGATCAGAACACCCCTCAAGTTGGAGCAATATTGGACAGAATGTTGCTGTGTAAAAGACTTATATTTTGTAGTAGAAGATTATTTTTGGACACTAGTGATGACGAGGATAGCAGTGATGAATTTTCACCTTTGTAAATATTTTTTTTGTTTTGCATTTTACAAAAATCAAAAAAATTATAAAACTGTAAAAAAAAGAAAAAAAATATGAGCGGGGGATAGAGCAGCAGATGCTCTATCCCCCGCTCAAAATAATAATTTTAGATGGTCTTGACCCACTTTTGAGAATTGATTGTGGTGGGGGAAAGCATTAGTGGAGGGGGAAACGTCATATATACGGGTAGTCAAGCCTCAGTCTCATTTGGTAAGAAAGAGGGAACGCTGGATCGGAGGTGATGGTAAGATTGACTCAATAGCAAATACTTTAACACTGCAATATGTTAACAGGTTGTCAATGGTTAGGAAATATCTTTTATTTTTATACTACCTAGTTTGTTTAAGGTTAAAATTTTAAATATATTTTATTTTGGTCAAATGCTTTTGCCACACTTCCTACACGCTAAGACTCATATAAAGTACAGGATTTAAGCTGATCTCTCGGGGAAATACTATGTAGCCACCTCACACTGGTTATCTGAATCGCATAGTATTGGTGATTTATACAACATAAAATTTTTTTTCAATATGTTATATATCACCAATTCTTATTCGAGTCAGATAACCAATGTTAGGTAGCACATCAGTATTTCCCCGCGAGATCAGTCTTAATTCTGTACATTTTTTGAGTTTTGGCGTGTGGTAAGTGTGCCAAAAGCATTTGCTCAAACAAATATATTTAAAAGTTTTAATTTTGAACAAGTTGAGCAGTAAATAATAAAAATATTTAACTTTTGAACCAGTTGACATATTATTGAAAGTATTTGTTAGAAAGTTGATCTTACTACCATCTCTTATCCAGTGTTCCCTCTTTTTTACCAGATTTAAGGTGGCCTTGACCTATATATTTGTCCTAAATAGCAAATTTTAAATAAATATAATACATTTTGTTCTGCGCATGTGCAGATTTGTTCTGCGCATGCGCAGAACGGGTCTTTCCCAAAGATCACCCCCCACCACCCGCTATAAAAGGAGGTCGGTCAAGAGCGTCTCTCATTCTTTGGTAAACTTTTGTGGAGTTAACATCTAAAGACGCTAGTGGTAAAAAGTGTTAAAATGCTTCTTTGCCATATTTGTGGGGAATTTTTCCCAGATGAAGTGATTCTTCAAATCCATCAAGAATTGCATATGGAAGACCCGGCGAGTGAAACGGCTAACGAAATGGACATGGACTGGATTGATGACATTTTGGATGAATTTAATCAACGGCTCGACAACTGGGAGAGTTATTTGCAACAAATGCAGCAGGGACGACCCAGCGTGATCCAATTTGGAGGTGCTGGACCGTCAAGACTTAGAAGAGGAACTGTTGCGGAACCAGAAGAAGAAGAAACGGACACTGATACAGATTTAGACACGGACATGGATTTGGATATAGAAACAGAACAAGGAGGAACCAGACACTTACGCACAACTGCTTTTCCCGGACGCACGGTAATACATAACAAAATAAATAATGTGCAACTAGATTTAGAAAATTTTGTAACCGAGGCAAAATCATTGATCTGTGAAACTTTAACTAAAGAATTGGCAAGATTAAATATTATTAAATTTGGTTTAGTGTTGGACGCAAAATTTAGTAAATCTGATGGTGAAACCACACTTCGAGGTTTCATAACAAAAAACCGTACTTTGATGTTTGCCTCGGATGTAAATAAAATTGTAGATGAATGTATTGAAGAATTGTTGACAAAAATGCAGGAGCATGAGGGTAGAGGGTCAGGTTGGATGTTTACATCTGTAGAGGGTTTAGATTTAAGAGTGCATAAGCACGGATTTGGTATGAGAGGAAGCAGCTACGTCCCTCTACCAAAAGCCATTGAGAAAACGAAAGCATGTATAAATGTACAGAATGAAGATAATGAGTGTTTTAAGTATGCTATGTTGTGTAAATATATTTTGCCAGAGCAGCGCCCTTCTAGAGTAAGTAGACACTATGTAAATGTAAATAATAGGTATAATTTTGTAGGACTGTCTTACCCTGTAAGTGTTAAAGACATTTGTAAATTTGAAAAGAAGAATCCTGGTGTTAGTGTAAATATTTTTGGTTTGGATGATGCAAATAATGTGTACCCCTTAAGGGTGAGTAAAACTGAACTTAGGAACCATACTGATTTGTTATTAATAACTAAAGGTGAAATTTCACACTATGTATATATAAAGAATTTTGAACAACTTGTCAGAAGTCAAGTTACTAAGCATCATGGTCATATAACGATTTGTAAGCGATGTTTTTGTTTTGTGTCAAAAGAAGTAAGGAGAGGAGGTGCGGAATGGCTACAAGAACACCAAAGACTCTGTAATGAAAATTTTGAATGCAAAATTAGTTTGCCTGCACCTACTCGCTCTATTGTAAAATTTGAAAAGATTAGCCATCAATATAGGGTACCATTTGTAATTTATGCAGACTTTGAGTCCACACTGGTACCCCAAGAACATCCAGAAGGGGAAATTACCAGTAGGACGAAATATCAGCTGCATAAACCTAACAGTTTTTGTTTGCTTGTTAAATCCACACTGTCAGAAGAACATTTGAAAAATTTTGGTTTAAGTTCAACCCCAATTTTGTACAGAGGTGAGGATGCTGCTAAACATTTTGTAGATAACTTGTATTATATAGCTGGTAAGGTTGAAGAAGTGTACAGTAATATTATTCCAATGTTACCTCTTGATGAAGAGGAGGAAATTCAATATATCAATGCCACTAATTGTTACTTGTGTAAAAAATAATTTACTCTTGACAACCATAAAGTCCATGATCACGATCACCTTACTGGTTATTACAGAGGGGCTGCTTGCAATGCTTGTAATATTAATTATAAACTTCCGAAATTCATTCCAGTTGTTTTGCATAACCTTAGTGGTTATGATTCACATTTTATTATTCCGGAATTGGGCAGGGATGATGGGAAAATTAATGTTTTGGCCAACAGCACAGAAAATTACATTAGTTTTTCCAAGACTGTTGGCAAGATGAAGCTTCGATTCGTGGACTCTTTTCGATTCATGTCATCTAGCCTTGCCAACCTAACTAAAAATTTAAGACGACAGGATTTAAAAGAAACCAGAAAAATTGTGCCAGAAGATAAAATGGACTTGGTGCTAAGGAAAGGTGTGTTTCCATATGATTACATTACTGGACTAGAAAAATTTGATGAAACATGTTTGCCACCAATCGAAGCGTTTAAAAGTAAATTAACTGAAACCGAAATTTCAATTGAAGATTATAATCATGCTCAGAAAGTCTGGAATGAATTAGGAATGAATACCTTGGGTGATTATTCTGACTTTTATGTAAAACTAGATGTAACATTATTGTGTGATATAATGGAACAATTTAGGAACACCTGTTTCACTGCTTACGGACTGGACCCCCTTCATTCGTTTACATCTCCCGGCTTAGCATGGCAGGCCATGCTAAAATCCACCGAGTGCAAGTTGGAGCTGTTAACCGACATCGATATGGTTTTGATGATCGAATCAGGTGTACGCGGTGGATTAACTCAGGCCGTTACAAGACATGTCAAAGCTAATAATAAATTTCTACCAAACTATGATGAAACTAAAGATTCGATTTTTCTTGGCTATTTTGATGCGAATAATTTGTACGGTTGGGCGATGTCCAAACCCCTTCCGTATGGCAACTTTGAATGGGTAGACCCTGATTCACTTGGAAATATTATTGATATTCCCAAAGAAGGTGACACCGGCTACATCTTAGATTGCGACTTTGAGTATCCAGACCACCTACACGATCATCATTACGACTTGCCACTGTTGGCTAAAACTGAAGTATCACCGACAGGAAAATGGCCCAAATTAATGATGACATTAAACAACAAAAACCGATATGTAGCACATTATTTAGTTGTTCAGCAAGCCTTAGAATTAGGATTGATTATTACCAAAATTCATAAAGTTTTAAAATTTTCACAATCTTGTTATTTAAAACCATACATTGATTCAAACACTGCAAGGAGAGCAGCAGCAACATCAGCTTTTGAAAAAGATTTTTACAAGCTCATGAACAATGCAATATTTGGAAAAACTTTAGAAAACAAAAGGAAACACAAAATTGTAAAATTAGTAACAAACCCCAGACAGATGCAGAAACTTGTACAGAAACCGAATTTTGGAACAAGTATGATAATTAATGAAAACTTGGTAGCAGTCAGCATGAAGAAAACCAAGATAGTAATGGATCGACCGTTGTACATAGGAATGTCTATATTGGATATAAGTAAAACGCACATGTATGACTTTCATTACAACAAAATGGTTCAACATTATGGAAGAGAAAATATTGGAGTAGCCTACATGGACACGGATGCACTAATTTATTGGATTAAGACACAAGACATGTATGAAGATCTTCGGACGTTCATACACAAAAATGATTTTAATTTTTCCGACTACCCAAGAAATCACCCGAACTTTAATGAAAATAATAAGAAAGTTTTAGGCAAATTCAAAGATGAATGCAATGGAGCAAGCATGGAAGAAATTGTCGCACTAATGTCCAAATTATATTCTTTTAAAGTATATAAAGGACATCAAGAAGAAACATCTACCACCAAAAAAGCAAAAGGTGTGAAGACAAGTTATTTGAAGAAAAATGTAAACTTTGAACAATATAAAAACTGTTTATTTAACGACACCACCTTGACTGCTAAATTCAACACCATAAGGAGTGAAAAACACAAAGTGTACAGTGTTACAGAAGTTAAGAAAGCACTCTCGAACAAGGATGACAAAAGACACATTATGGATGACAAAATCAACACTCTTCCTTTTGGCCACTACTCCCTTAACCCCTTCAACAATTAACCTATTCTTCGTTCTCTTCGTCCTTTTTTTGACCTAAATTCCTTTTTCGGCCACTACCCTCTTAACCCTATCAACAATTAACCTATTCTTCGTCCCTCTTCGTCCTTCTTCGACCTAAATTCCTTTTCCTTCCGTAAAAAAATGGGGAACACGGCAAGTCCAACGCCTTGTTCCCCATTTTTTTACATTAATTTGAATGATCTTGACACATTTAAAATCAGTTTTTAATTAGAAACAAATTTTTATTTCCACTTTATTGGTAATATAACAACCTAAACATAATTAATAAATTGTTTATAAAATTATTTTCTTAACCCTCTTAAAATAGGGGAGGGGGGTATCATATAAATGAACTATATTTTTTAAATATCATTCATTTATAAAATACCTTAACCTGGGGGTAATGTAATAAAAAACCATTACTCGGACATTTCCCAAACCATGTCCTTGAGGGTTAAGGAAATATATTTAAATAGTATTTCTTACCAATTTAGAATACCTTAACAGACTTAAATAGGGTTTAATACATACATAAAGTTCATTTCTATTTTGACCGTAATAACGGAAGGATTAAAAATGGATTTAAAACAAAAAATTGTTAATGAACTTCATAAACCTGCTAGAAGAAAATTTCCCCGTAGAAATACCGTTATAAAAGGAATGAACGACTTATATCAAGCGGACTTAATAGAAATGATTCCTTATAGTAAACAAAATAAAGGATTTAAATATATATTGACTATTATCAATTGTTTTACAAAAATGGCAGATGCTTTACCGCTAAAAGATAAAACCGGCAAGAGTGTAACAAAAGCCATGGAAACTGCGATACATAGAGACAAAAATACCATAAAACATTTACAAACCGATGATGGTAAAGAATATTTCAATAAAGAATTTTCAAATTTAATGAAAAAACACGACATAAACCATTATTCGACTAATTCAGAGGTAAAAGCATCAATCATAGAAAGATTCAATCGAACTTTAAAAGGTGCGATGTACAAGATGTTTTCAAACAGAGGATCGCACGTATGGATTGATATGTTACCAAAACTAATAAAAGATTACAATAACAAGTTCCATAGAACAATTGGTATGAAACCAAGCCAAGTGACTAGCAAAAATGAAAAACTTGTATTAAAACGTATAAAAATGAATACTAAACCAAAAGTTGAAAAACTAAAGCCTAAAGTGTTTAATGTTGGTGATAAAGTGCGAATAAGCAAATACAAAGGTGTGTTCAGTAAAAGATATCTACCAAATTGGACAAATGAGGTTTTTACCGTATTTAAGGTGCAACCTACAGTACCAGAAACTTACATTTTAAAAGATAATAAAGGACAATTGCTCGAAGGAGGGTTTTATGGACATGAAATGTTAAAATCCACAGTAGGTGATGTGTATCTCGTTGAAAAGGTGTTGCAACGGAAAAAAGATAAAGTAAAAGTGCGATGGTTAGGATTTAATATGAGTGAAGATTCTTGGATACCTAAAAAGGATCTGATATAATGATGGAGCATCATTTTAGGTTGAACCTTTACAAAGGATGGAGATAATACCGCAAAAGGATAGTTTTCCTATTAATAATATTGATGAACTCACGGTGGACAATTCGGAATTAAACAGCGGCAAACATGGTGTTCTGTTACCAAACACGATGCGTTGTCTTGTAACTGGTCCATCCAATTGTGGTAAAACAAATGTAGTATTCAATTTGATTACAAACCCAAAAGGATTGCGTTTCAATAACTTGTATGTCTTTTCCAAATCATTACAACAACCCAAATACCAATTATTAGAAAAAATATTCAATAATGTGCCAGAAGGGAAATATTACAAGTTTGATGCAAGTGAAAGCGTAATGCAACCGAATGAAGCTAAACCATTTTCAGTTTTTATATTTGATGATGTATCCTGTGAAAACCAAAACACTATCAGGAGTTATTTCGCTATGGGAAGACATAACAATATAGATAGCATTTACATAGGCCAGACTTATAGTAAAATACCAAAACAATTGATAGGAGACAACGCAAATGTGTTAATTGTATTCAAACAGGATGAAACCAACTTAAAACACATATATTACGATCATGTCAATGCGGGTATGTCATATGAACGGTTTAAAGACATATGTGGTAAGGCTTGGGCTGAAAATTATGGATTTTTGACAATTATGAAAGAACAACCACTAAATAATGGCAGATACAGGATAGGTTTTGATAAATTTATATTAATTCACTAACCACTATATCATACAATCATTCTTGTACAGCACGTCTTGCTACAAACATGGTTAACGAGGAAAAGTTAGTAAAGGAAATTAAATCACTTAGTGATTCAATTCGGGCTAAAAACCGAGCGTTAAAGTTAGGTATCAGCGAAAGG
Organism: Neoaliturus tenellus; assembly: GCA_030545055.2. NCBI lineage: Eukaryota > Metazoa > Arthropoda > Insecta > Hemiptera > Cicadellidae > Neoaliturus > Neoaliturus tenellus. Next base: position 254,570,451 of record CM061533.1, on the reverse strand, counting down.
GAGAAATTTCTTGAATCTACTTTTAAACCTATTACAGAACCTTTGAAACAATTGAACAAAAAATTGGCTAAACCTTCTTTTCAAGGTGATATTATTGCTCCGATAACAGAATATGAAAGGGAAAGTGTAATATCAGAAGATATTAGCGATGAGGACCCGGAAGCCTCCATATTTAGTGATACAACGGCAGAAAGAGAAGATGTATATGCTGGTAGTGAAGAGGAAGTGGTATCTATAGCGAGCGAAGAAGAAAAAACAGAAGGAGAACCATCAAACATAAGCTTATTGGGTGAAACTAATCATACAAAAGGACCGTTAGGAAGGAAATACTTGTTAAAACTGTTAATTGGAACTGATTCTACTAAAAAATACCACAGTTATGGAGCAAGAATGTCCAAAGAAGGTGTAATGATTGGTAATAGCAAATTAGATGTTGATGAACATGATAATATTCACATAGGTGATCAAATATATAAGGGAACAAGGGGGCTATTTGAATTATTATTTGAAAATAAACCTTTAAAAGCATTGGTAAAAAATGATGATTTGGAAGTGTATAGCAAAATTTTGGATCAAACTAATGCAGTAGAAGTCCCCCCACTATAGCCCACCAATCAGAACGCAGCATTTCATCCCCACCCCTCCCCCTAGGCCCCGCCCACCGACCAATCAGAGAGCAGCATTTCATCCCACCCCCTCCCAGGCCACGCTCACCGACCAATCAGAGAACAGCGATGGCGGCTAGACCCCACGTGTTTAATAAACCGCCACGTGGGATGATGTAATCACCCACGTGCTCTAGATGGAGTACATAACCTCACTTTTGGCAACGATATGCCACGTGTAAAAATCAATGCTATGTTATGCTGTAAAAGAGAACATCTGGATGGTTATATAGTAGATATAATGAAGTGTTATACTATATAAAGTATATAACCTATATTATACTATATAAAGTGTATAATACCTAAAAATGTGAAAAATCTTGGCTTAAAAACTAAAAGACTGCTAATATCTCGAAAACGGTGTGTCCTAGGGGTCTGAGGACCTCAAAAAACCACCTACTACGTAGTGTAGGTGTTCCCAATGGGTGGGTACCCATAATTAATAAATTAACCAAAATGTTGCGGGTTGCATTCAGAAAAATGAAGGGGCAAAACTTTGAAATTTCATATCTTAGGAACGGCTGGGCCGATTGTCTTTATACTTGGTATATGTATACAAGTAATTAGTGTCTAAAAATGCATGGCGGGAGGTATCCAAAAATTGAAGGCGCAAAAAAGTTTAATTTTATATCTTAGGAATGGCTGGCTCGATTAACTTTAAACTTGGTATATGTATATATGTTATGTTGGCCTATTGATGTAATGCGTGGTGCATTTAAAAAAATGAAGGAGCAAAATTTTAATATTGATATCTTGGAAATTAACATAACTAGAGGTTTAAGATGATATTAATTAATAATACAACCATTGTGCACCCTCTAGTTCACGGTTTGGGAATGCCCGAGTGTTTCTTTACTACCCCCAGGTTAAGTATTATACAAGACAGACTTTTAATTAGGTAAATCTAATTAAGTATCGTTCAATTGTATAATACCCCCTCCCTTGTTTTTGAGATGGGAAAGAATAGTTTTTCCTTGGTGTCTGGGCTGAAATTAATGCACAAATATTAGACAGCTACTTTATTCCAACTCCTGACACCACAACTATTACAAACCATTAACTACTAATAATGTTTAAAAAATAACACATTTGGGGATTGAGCCCCCATTCTTGTGAACTTTACATTTTATTGTTTAGTTGATGTGATACTTTAAGTTTTTATCTATCAGGTGATTGGTAACCCTTGCTGGTAGAAATGTAACCCTCTTCTTACCCTGTGCCAATTTTTGTGGCGTGATCAAGGTGGCTTCTGTCCGTTTTCCAGCCAATTTTGTCACTTGATTAAAATGGCTGCGACCATGTCCCCGTTTTTACACCAATTTTGGGTTATGTGATTAAGATGGCTGCCAATTGACCACGTTGTATTGCGTTGATGGCTGCTGCTTGGTGATAACCTTGACTATGTGGTAACCTAACTTATATTTTTGACCATGTGAATAGATGGGAAAAATGAAGTGTATGTTTGGAGCATTGAACCCCCTTAGATGGTGTACCACATTGCTAAACACTAGACCATCAGATCGTTGAGCTAGCATCATAATTTATTATATGATATTGTCACCAGAGCGCTTTGCCACTTCCCTACCAGAGTGTAGCACGTGTTATTGCTGTACCTAGTTTGCTTTCTCTCCACTAGAGTGTAGCACCTTATATGGCTCATGGCAGCGCCACGTGGGATGACATCACCTACAGCCTGTTTTACTTTGGGACGGTATGAGATGTGCAATTAGCCACACTTTCCTTTTATGATAACTTTTGGCTATTTTTGCTACCAGTTAGCAGAAACAGGAGTTAAAATGGATGTACAATATGAGTATATATAATTTTGATTATACTATATGAAATGTATGTATCTAATATTTGTGATTAACCCTTACAATTGCGAAAGTTATGTCATAATTAAAACATTAAATACGCAATAATGCTATTTAACATATTATGACCCAAATATTACGGTTAGACTATACAAAATGTCATCAATAATTAAAGGATGTAATTCTATCTTGAAGGTATAACCAATGGCCAACGTTAATGCCGAATTTAACTTCCCATATGCACTATATATGGTCAATTTCCGTTATAAGTACTGTTAAACTATATAACGTTATCATATTACATAAAATGATTAAACCTCATTTACTACATAAAATGTTATTATTTTGGCTTAAAAATTAAAATTGTTAACATTTTTAAAAAAGGTGCATTGTAGGGGACTTAAAAAATTACCTACTGTGTAGTGTAGGTATTCCCAGGGGATGAGTATCCATGTCTAAAAAATTGAGCAAAATGTTGCGGGTTTTATCTGAAAATAAAGGGGTAACCTTTAAAATTTAATATCTTATGAGTGGCTAAGCCGATTGACTTTAGATGGGGAATGTGTGTATACATAATTTTTGTGTACCATTGCATGATGGGTTGCACCTAAAATGATGTGGTAAAATTATTTATTTGATATCTTAAGAACGTCTGGACCGATAAAATTTAGACTTGGTATTTGTAAACATATAATTATCGTATACCATTATGTGGCAAGGTGTATTTTAAAATTAAGGGCATTTTTTATATTTAATATCTTAGTAACAGCTAAACTGGTTAACCCAAAACTTGGTATGTAGGTACATATAATTATTCTGTACCATCTCCCCGTTTTTGTGCCAATTTTTGGGTCATGTGACTAAGATGGCTGCCAATTTATTATGGTGTATTGTGTTTATGGCTGCTGCTTACGTTTCGTTTTTTTGTATGATTACGTGACGGGTTGCATCTAAAAATGAAGGGGTAAAAATATTTATTTTATATCTTAATAACAGCTGGACCGATAAAATTTCGACTTGGTGTGTGTGTAAACATATAATTATTGTATACTATTATTTGGTGAGTTGTATTTAAAAATGAAGGGCAACATTTTTGTATTTAATATTTTAGGAACAGCGAAACTGGTTAACTCCAAACTTTTTATGTATATATGTGTAATTATTATGAACCATTTTGTAGTGGGGTCCCAAACCTTAAACCTTAGCACCTAAGGCTTTACAAATATGACCTATGAATAGGAACTATTAGCCGTGGTCTTAGATATAAACCCAATGCTGTATACCTTGTCCAAAGACTAAATATATTGGTCATAGGGTCTAACACTTTAGACCCAAGTTTTAAGACCTTAGGTATTATAGTTAAGAGACAAGATTTGAAACCAAAGATTTTAGATTTAAGGTCTTAGACTTATGATCTAATACCATCATATCTAATAGATCTAATAGATTTAAAAACAAGACCTAGTGTTTTAGCAATAGGAACAAACACATATGGCTTATGCACTGTAACCTAACACATAATACCTTAACCCCATGACCTAATGCCTAAGGCTTGGGTATCATATTTAGGACTTTAAGCCTTAAGCCTTAGATGTGTGACCTAAGAACTAACACATTAGACCTCAAACATAAGGATTTAAATTAAAGCTCTATTAATTAGTAATTAGGGCTTCAAATGTATGACCTAACACTAAAGACATTAGACTAAAGACAAGCTTTTTGACTGTAGACTTAGAGCTTATGGTATTGGTATTACCCTTGTAACCTAAGACCCAAGATTTAAAAAATTAAAGCTTACATTTATGACATAAGACCTAAACATTTAACTATAAGATGTAATACGTATATGTAGGTTTAGACCTATGTCCTTAGATTTAAGACATTAGAAATAAGCCCTAGTTATGAGGATATGAAAAACGAAGAGACTTAAATCAACAAACATTACACATTTTATTGTAAGACCTAAGATGTGTTTCTTGCTTATTTATAAGCCATGATCTTATACCTAATGTGTTAGATTTAGGATCTAAACCTAAGGCTGTTTACATAAGTCTAAAGACCAAATATAATAGACCTAGGGCCTAACTTATTAAACCCGAGATTTAAGATCCAAAGTATTATAGTTAAGAGACGAGATCTGAAACAAAAAACTTAAGACAAGGTCTTAGACCTATCATCTAATACCATATCTTTAAATCTAATCTTTGAGACCTGGTACCTTATCAATATGAATTAACATAAAAGAGCTCAGCGCTATAACTTAACACATAGGGTCTTAGCCCCATAACCAACACTTAATTTGTTGGACATGGTATTTAAGACCTTAAGCCTTAGACCTTAGATTTATGACCGAAGACCTAAGGCTTCGCATTTAAGTGTATAACTTAAGACTTAAAAGCTAAGACTTTAAATTTTAAGCCTTACACTTATGACATATGATCTAAGCATTTAACCATAAGATTTAATACCTATACCTGGATTTAGACCTAAACTTTTAGACTTAAGACCTTATAAATAAGCCCTAAATATTAGGACCTGAAAAAACCAAGAGATGTTAATCAACAAACATGTGAGGTAAAAACATAAGATGACGCATGGAAACCCAGCCATCTAAGGGAGTCGCCATTTACGGCCCACCCCCTTCAAATGAGCAAAACCATGTTGTTAGGTATCAGGGAACTAGGTCTTTTCAAATAATGAAATTATGATTAGCTACATTAATATATTAATTTAATATTGGGTATTGGAAGACATTTTTTTATCCACCATAGATCTAATACAAAATATCTTACTCTTTTGTACTACGATATAACACCCAAGTCATGTGAAATAATAATCTAGATCTATTGCTTTAGCCCTATGGCCCAAGGACCCTATGGCCTTAGACCAAAAATCTAAATCTTAGACTTAAACCATGGTTTTAAGACGTAAAGCTAAGTAATTATATCGAAGAAATTAGATTACTGACTTTATTTTATGAACTTATGACTTAAAGCCTTACATACAATATTTTTATACCATATACCTTTGATCTAATACCTATGGCTTTTAACCTGAAATAAGGCCTTAACGCTACGATTTTATGTTCTTAGACTTATAACCTAAGGTCTTAGACAAATGATGTAAGATCACTGGCCTTGTAAATAAAACCTTAGACCTCATATAATAACCAAGGAATTGGAATTAGGACCTAAGGCACAAGACCTAAATACCTGAGGTCTTACACTTATTATTTAATGATTTACTTTAGGTCTATGGCCATATACGTAACCTCATTACCTAAGCTTGGTGTTTTATTCCCATTACCTAAGGTTGTTATAACTTAAAAAAAACATAAGTTCTTAGACCTATACTAAAGACTGAAGGCTTCAATTAAACCTGTTAGCTAAGATGTTAAGCTCAAGATTAAAGAACTAAGAGCTTAGAGCTAAAACTTAAGATTTAAAGCCTTAGACTTAAGTATAAGGGCACTATTACATAGAGCTATATATTTAATACTCGCCTACGGCTCGATGGGGGCTCCGCCCCCATGCCCCCTACAATGGTTCCCCGAAGTGTTAGTAGACGATAACGAATCGATGCCGAAAGGAAATCGCCATTAGTAGTTTAGGGGAAGTTAAAAAAAAAATACGTGGAAACATTGAATAGTCAAGTAACAAATGTTGAAATAGAGCAATTGTTGTGAAAGACTTTAAATATCGTGAAAGTACGCTTCTTTTCAAGGGTGAAGGGGGTGAGATACTGCCAAATCGCAAAGGACCGAACTTGTAGAGCGTCCGAAATAGAACATTTTATTGGCGAAATACAAATCAATATGGCAGTAAAAGTTTCAGTATAAAGTACTTTACAAACACTTTACATGAAAAATGTCAATAATTTCGTGTTTTTTCAATTGTTTTGGTCTTTAATTTGATTTAAATTGATCAATGGCTTCTAAAATAGTAAGAACTAGTAGGGCCAATAATATATACTAAGTTTGAGGCATTTGTGTGCCTTAATAGTAAATAAAAAACATTAAAATAGCGAATTGTTTGTGGAAGAAGGTATAAGTTGAAAATACACCCCTTTTAAGGGTGAAGGGGGTGAGATTCTCCAAAATGTCATAGAACCAATCTTTTAGAGCGTCTATAACAGAATATAGTAATGGCTAAACATATATCAATATAGCAGTATATTTACCAAGTTTAAGTGAATTACAAACACTTAACATGAAAAAATGTTGAGAATTTTGTGTTTTTACAATTTTTTTGGGCTAAAATTCGATTGAAATTGGCAAAAAGCTTTTTTTACAGATTGAACCTGTTGAGGTCATAATATAAATAGAAATTCATGCATACATATTACATAATAGTAAATATAAATATCAAAATAGCACAATTTTTGAGAAAATTTTAGAAATTCTGAAAGTACACTCCTTTTTAAGGGCGAAGGGGGTGAGATACGGCACAATCGCAAACCATCGAACTTGTAGAGCGTCTAAAATAAAATATAATACTGGCAAAAAATATCAATTTTGCAGTACATTTGCCAGGTTATATCAATTTACGAACAGTATACTTGACATTTTTTAAGAATTTTGTGTTGTACGACCATTTAGGACTAAACTTAGATTGAAATCGGCCAATGAATACTACTATAGTTAGACCTATATTAGGGCATAACATGTGCAAAATTTCACTCATCAATGTGCCATAATAGTAAATGAAAAATATTAAAATGGTGCAAATCGGTTTACGAGTTTTGAAATTTTGGAAATACGCCGCTTTTTAAAGGTGGAGGGGATGAGATACGGTAAAGTGTCATAGGACCAAACTTGTAGAGCATCTAAAATAGAATACAATACTGCAAAAACATAAATCGATATAGGAGTATATTTAACAGGTAAAAGTAAATTAATTACAAACAGTATAAATGAAAAATGTTAAGGATTTCGAGTTTTACGATTTTTGGACTAAACTTAGGTTGAAATTGGCTAATGAATGCTACTATAGTTAGACCTATATTAGGGCATAATATGTACAAAATTTCACGCATCGATGTGCCATATAACAGTAATTAAAAAATATTAAAATAGTGCAATATTTTGACAAGATTTGAAATTTTGGAAATACGCCGCTTTTTAAGGGTGAAGGGGATGAAATACGGTAAAATGTCATAGGACCAATCTTGTAGAGCATCTAAAATAAAATACAATATTGCTAAGACATGTATCGATATAGCAGTATATTTACCAGGTTAAAGTAAATTATAAACACTATACATGAAAAAATGTTAAGGTTTTCGTTTGTTTACGATTTTTTTTGGACTAAACTTTGGTTGAAATTGATCAATGAATGCTACTGTAGTTTGACCTATATTAGTGCATAATATATACAAAATTTCACTAATCGATGTGCCATAATACTAAACAAAAAATAATAAAATATTCCAATTTTTGTTGACGAATTTTGAAATTTTGAAAGTAAGCCCCTTTTTAAGGGTGAAGGGGGTGAGATACGGCGAAATTTCACAGGACCAATCTTGTAGAGCGTTTTATTCCGCACTAACGATTTTCCCTCAGATTCGAGATAGGACCTCTCGTTCAAAAGTTACAGCAAAAATAGTAAAACCTTAAATTTTCGGGTTACCGGTTTCCACCCTTCGTTATTTTTTTGGGGGGGGTTGAAATGAAAAATTGTCGGATTTCAGACTTTTCCCGGGGGTATCAGATATTAAGCCACCCGCATGCCAAAAATCAAGTTTCCAGCTCACCCGCAAGTTGTCTAGAATTTGTATGGATGAGTCAGTGAGTGAGTTACACATGGGGCTGTATATTTATAGGACTCGCCTACGGCTCGATGGGGGCTCCGCCCCCATGCCCCCTACAATGGTTCCCCCGAAGTGTTAGTAGACGATAACAAATCGTTGCCGAAAGAAAATCGCCGTTTGTAGTTTAGAGGAAGTTAAAAAAAATACGTGGAAACAACGAATAGTCAAGTAACAAATGTTGAAATAGAGCAATTGTTGTGAAAGACTTTCAATATCGTGAAAGTACGCTCCTTTTCAAGGGTGAAGGGGGTGAGATACTGCTAAATCGCAAAAAACCGAACTTGTAGAGCGTCTAAAATAGAACAAAGTATTGGCGAAATAAAAATCAATATGGCAGTAAAATTTTTAGTATAAAGTAATTTACAAACACTTTACATGCAAAAATGTCAATAGTTTCGTGTTTTTTTTTCAATTTTTTTGGTCTTAAGTTTGATTGAAATTGATCAATGGCTTCTTAAATAGTAAGAACTAGTTGGGTCAATAATATTTACTAAGTTTGAGGCATCTGTGCGCCATAATAGTAAATAAAAAACATTAAAATAGCGAATTGTTTGTGGAAGAATGTATAAGTTTGAAATTACACCCCTTTTTAAGGGTGAAGGGGGCGAGATACTCCAAATTTTCACAATATGAAACTTGTAGAGCGTCTATAGTAGAATATAGTAATGGCGAAACATATATCAATATATCAGTATATTTACTAAGTTTAAGTGAATTACGAACACTTAACATGAAAAAATGTTGAGAATTTTGTGTTTTTACAATTTATTTTTTTTTGTCTAAAATTCGATTGAAATTGGCAAAAAGCTTTTTTTTACAGATAGAACCTGTCGAGGTTATAAAATAAATAGAAATTTATGCATATATATTACATAATAGTAAATAAAAATATCAAAATAGCACAATTTTTGAGAAAAATTTTAGAAATTCTGAAAGTACACTCCTTTTTAAGGGTGAAGGGGGTAAGATACGGCAACATCGCATACGATCGAACTTGTAGAGCGTCTAAAATAAAATATAATACTGGCAAAAAATATCAAATTTGCAGTACATTTGCCAGATTATATCAATTTACGAACAGTATACTTGACATTTTTTTTAAGAATTTTGTGTTGTACGACCATTTAGGACTAAACTTAGACTGAAATCGGCCAATGAATCTACTATAGTTAGACCTATATTAGGGCATAACATGTGCAAAATTTCACTCACCAATGTGCCATAATAGTAAATGAAAAATATTAAAATAGTGCAAATTTGTTTACGAGTTTTGAAATTTTGGAAATACGCCGCTTTTTAAAGGTGAAGGGGATGGGATACGGTAAAATGTCATAGGACCAAACTTGTAGAGCATCTAAAATAGAATACATTACTGGAAAAGCATAAATCGATAAAGGAGTATATTTAACAGGTAAAAGAAAATTAATTACAAACAGTATAAATGAAAAAATGTTAAGGATTTCGAGTTTTACGATTTTTGCACTAAACTTAGTTTGAAATTGGCTAATGAATGCTACTATAGTTAGACCTATATTAGGGCATAATATGTACAAAATTTCACGCATCGATGTGCCATATAATAGTAAATTTAAAATATTAAAATAGTGCAATATTTTGACGAGTTTTGAAATTTTGGAAATACGCCGCTTTTTAAGGGTGAAGGGGATGAAATACGGTAAAATGTCATAAGACAAATCTTGTAGAGAATCTAAAATAAAATACAATATTGCTAAAACATGTATCGATATAGCAGTATATTTACCAGGTAAAAGTAAATTACAAACACTATCCATGAAAAAATGTTAAGATTTTCGTTTGTTTACGATTTTTTTGGACTAAACTTAGGTTGAAATAGATCAATGAGTGCTACTATAGTTAGACCTATATTAGTACATAATATGTACAAAATTTCACTCATCGATGTGCCATAATACTAAACGAAAAATATTAAAATAGTCCAATTTTTGTTGACGAATTTTGAAATTTTGGAAGTACGCCCCTTTTTAAGGGTGAAGGGGATGAGATACGGTAAAATGTAACAGGACCTAACTTGTAGAGCGTTTGATTCCCCACTAACGATTTTCCTTCAGATTCGAGATAGGACCTCTCGTTCAAAAGTTACAGCGAAAATAGTAAAACCTTACATTTTCGGGTTACCGGTTTCCACCCTTCGTTATTTTTTTGGGGGGGTTGAAATGAAAAATTGTCGGATTTCAGACTTTTCCCGGGGGTATGATATCTTAAGCCACCCGCATGCCAAAAATCAAGTTTCCAGCTCACCTGGAAGTGACTTAGAATTTATGTAGATGAGTCAGTCAGTCAGTCAGTTACACATGGGGCTGTATATTTATAGGATTATAAACTCTAGATTTAAAACCCAATACCAAAGGCTTTAGATGTTTATTTAATACCATATCCATATACCTAAGGTTTTAGTCCTTTGACACCAACACTTAAATTCCTAGGATTATGACCTAAGACCTTAAAAGCATAGATATGACTTAAAATCTAAGGAATTAGAAGTAAGTTATAAGATCTGATGATGTATAAATAAGATTTAAAGTCTTTGACCTAACGTGATATACAAGGACCTACTAATTGAGAACTAAGGTTTTATATTTAAGGCTATAAACATATAATGTGTGAATGTATGATGTATACCAATAATCTAATACCTTTTCCTTAATCCTAGTATCTTAGACTTAAGGAGTTAACCTAAAGCTTGGTCCTTATTCCTATTAAATCAGATATACCCAAGGCCATATACAAGGCAAAGACATTTAAAGGCATGATAACCAATATACCTTTTTATAACACCTAACTTAACCATACTCCTAAGACATATAAGATGACCTAAACCTTAGCTCTATGATTTAAGAAGGTTAGACCTTAGACCTTATATTTAATGTCTTAGAATTTTGATTTACAACGTGAGGCTTTTTATCTAATTTTAAACCTTAGACCTACAATATAATGTCCAAGTTTATAGACCTAAAGTCTTAAACATAAGCCCTGCGTGCCTGAGTAATAAGGTTTTAACATTTAAGTCATAAGGATTTAGACCCATTAAACGAAACATAATCCTTTGGACTCAAGTCCTATGGCCTTAAACTTAAGAAATAAGGCATTTTAACGATGGCTTGCATCTAAAAACCTAAAAGACTTTACCAAAGACCTATGGCCCTTTAAACTAAGACCAAAATTTTTATGCCTAAGACTTAATGTATAAGTTTTTAGACGTTAGGTTTTAGACGTAAACCCTATTATTTTAGACCTCACCTAATACGGTAGACCTGAACCCTATAACCTCAGACCTAAGAAATAAAGCCATGGACCAATAATATAGTCCAAAGACCCTATACCAAACTTATGGTTTACATTTAAGACCTAAGGAGTCATACAACTGGTCTAAGACCTAGTGCCTTGGACCTTAAACTTAAGATATTAAACATAATATTGAGCGCAAAGTTTTAGACTTAAAATTAAATACCTTTTCTTTAGACTAAATAATTAAGACCATACCCCTATGGTCTAGCTCTTAAGACCTTAGACCTATGACTTTATAACTTAAAACCGAAAGACATTATAAAAAGCATAGGACGTTACAACCATCCTTGGATTTGCAAACCCTAGATATGCAATTGGCAGAAATGTGAGGCAAAAACAAAAGAGAAAATATTGAAACTTTGATAACCAAGGGTGCCATGATTAAGGCCTGCCCCCTCAAGTTAGCCAAAAACAATTAGAACTTTAACATAAGTTATAAGAAATAAGGGCCTTTAATCTTTGCAATAAATCTTAAACCCTAAAGCATTAGAGCTTATATTTTAGATCTAACAAGTAAGACCTATTTGCCTTAGACCTAAAATTTAATATATAAAACCTAATACCTTAAGCCTTAGATTTATTATTTAATACCTTTCCCTTGGACCTGAGACCAAATGTCTCAAATTTAAGACTTAATATTTTCCCCTACGACCTAAAACCTGTGTTATTAGGCCTGTTACACACTTAAGTGGCACATCTGTTATGCGGCAGCACGCTGCACGTTACTGTTATGCCACGCAAAAACCAACCAATGCTTTTAAATGGAAGCTTACACACTACAGTAGCTCCTATTATGTGTATTAGCCTCTGTCACTATAATGTATAAGCACCCATTTAAAAGCATTGGTTGGTTTTCGCGTGGCATAGCAGTAACGTGCAGCGTGCCGCTACATAGCAGGTGCGCCAATTAAGGATGCGCCACATCACCAAGTAAAGCGCCACATATGTGTGCACACATTAATGTGTGCTTTGCCACCGTCCTTAGATATGAAAACCCAATTTATCTAAATAAACAAACATGTGATGCAAAGATATATGATGACAAATGAAAACCTAACCATGCAAGGGAGCCGTGATTTTCGCCCCTTAAATGAGAAAACACTGATTTTATCAATGAACCGTTCCTTATTCTGTAATTATATTTGAAATTAATATCAAACAGAGGTAGATAAAGCACCGTGGTAAATAAACCTTGGTGGTAAAGCAAAGGACTTCGACACTATCTTAAGATATAAAACTAAAAAATGTTATCAATGCACATGTGAGGCAAAATCACATTGTAACATATGAAAAACCATTACTAACCAACGGAGCCCTGTTTTTTGAGCTTCACCACTCCGAATAATAAAAAAAAAACACAAGATAACATGTGAAAACATTGCCAGGCACGGAAGGCGTAAATCGCGACCCCAGTAATATAAACAAAACACATTGTTTTTATCAAAAACAGGAATTTATAATTTAATTATATTAGATGGTAAGAACTATCCATGGTTTAAAGCGAAGGACGTGGCCACCATCCTTGGATATGAAATACCAAGAGTTGCAACAAACATGTGTGGCAAAAACATAAGACGATGTAAGAAATAAGGCTTAATCATATTAAGACCTATTCATCCAAGAAAGTCGCGAAATGTGACCCCCTTAAATGAGCAAAAACACCTTGTTTTTATTTGGTAATCGGGATTTTTTAACTGTGGCAAAAATATAAGGCGATGTTAGAAATAAGGCTTAATCATATTAAGACCTATTCATCCAAGAAAGTCGCGAAATGTGACCCCCTTAAATGAGCAAAAACACCTTGTTTTTATTTGGGAACCGGGATTTTTTAAAATTATGAGATCATTATCGGACTAGTGTTATAGCAGTTTAAGATTTGGTATTTTAAGACATCTTTCCTTCTATTTTCACAAATGGAGAGTATAAACTTAAAATTAAATATGTGGCTTTACACAAACTATCAAATAACAGAATGTAATAATCCATTAACAGAATATAATAATCCAATTGAAAGAAAACTCAATGCGTTAGACCCGGCACCTAGATACTTAGACCTGAGACCAAAGCCTTTAGACTTTAGACCTAAGTCTTAAGACTGATGGAATACCGAGTTC
>CM061533.1:254446474-254556623 GCA_030545055.2 Neoaliturus tenellus | reverse complement strand
AGCACGGGTCTTGAGAGAGGGGCACGGGGCAGGCTTGGGGGACATTTGAGGTATAGGGGAGGAACGGCAGGCATCGGGGAACGGGGACATGGGAGGCACGGGGAGGAATGGCGGGCATCATAGGGGGTACAGGAAGTTTACGAGAGGGGGCATGGGGGAGACTTAAGGGTTAATAGGGAGAATGGGCGACATAGAGAGCACGGGGACATCGAGGAAGAACGGCGGGCATATGAGCACAGGAGAATGGGGATCACATAGGCATAGGGGGTACGGGGGTTTGGGTTGGGACTCGGGTCGCGAGGCATATGGGCTACAGGAAGAACGGATCATGAGAGGGGGCACGGGGGGATTGGGAGACATAGGGTACGGGGAGGAACGGCAGGCATCGGAGAAGGGGGATGTGGGAGGCATGGGGAGGAATGGTGGGCATTTTAGGGGGTACAGGAAGCACGGGTCACAAGAAGGGGGCATAAGGATATTTGGGGGACATAGAGGGCACGGAGACATGGGGGACATGTGAACACAGGAGAATGGGGTCACAGATGCATAGGGGGAACGGGAGCATGGGAGGGTACTCGGGCCGCGAGCCATAGGGGTACACGAGGCACGGGTCACGAGAGGGGGGCACGGGGAGGAATGGCAGGCATTAGGGAACGGGGATATGGGAGGCACAAGGAGGAAAGGTGGGCATGGAGGCACGAGGAAATGGGAGACAAGGGGGTATGGGCAGGTTAGCATAAGGCGCACTAGAAACATAGGTGGCACTGGGGGGGGGGGGGATTAGCCGGGTATGGGGGGAGGAATGTAGGACATAGAGAGCATGGGGGCCGTAGGGAAGAACGGTTGGCATGTGAGCTTAGGAGAATGTTGGGCACAGGTGTTCGGGGGTACTCGGGCCACGGGGGTATATGGTGTACAGGAAGCGCGGATCACGAAAGGGTACAGGGGACACGGCGAGTGTGGGGGAGAGGGGGGCATAGGGGGGTCCTAGATGAAATAGTGTATATTATTAATGGGATAAAACCATTTCGCCATGCTCTATTGAACTATTGTATTTACCTGAATTATGAACTCATTATGTGTACATGTTTAAGGTCAAAACTAATTTTACCGTCCGACATTCTAATACTTCAAAAATTTTAGGCTACCTACTGTATTTTAATGCATAGGAGATTATTGGCGAATTACTGATTTGATACCACCAAAAAAATTCGTCAAAATTAAATAATATTTATAAGAAAATCCAACCGTAATTCACACTACAGTTTGAGAAGAAATATAGTAACTGTGCAACTAGGTGATGAATTTAAACTTAAATTTTGAACTTAATTACCAAAGGACTTAATTTTGGAGATAACATCATCATTTGGATTTTTAGGGGCCTTTGCCCCTACAAGCCCCTAGTTTCTTATAATCTTGTAAACACATATATTTTCCGCTACAAAAGACAGCTGTTTATGTACAGACAAAACAGTTCAACCACAAAGAAATCATCAGTTATTGTGTCATTTTGCATTGAAAAATTACTAAAATCTAGTGGTCTTATAAAAACACATTATCGTGTTCTACGAAGCTTTAAAATTATCTTCATTGCCCCTCTCTAGCATGTAAACCAAGTCCCAAGAACCAAATCCGCTTTGACGGTCGTTTGGGGTGAAAAGAAAATCTCTTAGAAACTAAAATTAAAGTTTACCTACTACTATAATTAAAAATGTTAACTAATTAATCAATAAGTTTAGTATATTTAAAAATATATCCCCTTGTGTTCTCATGCAGGTAACTTTAAATGCATAATACATATGAATTTAAAATTGAATCAAGAAATGGTTTAGAGTTTTCCTCAAATCATGATTAATTTCTATCAGATGCTGATCCTTATGCAATTGTTTATTGAATGCTAAACACTTAAGGTATAAATACTTTATTCATGCGTTTATTTCTTTGTCTTTGTTAACAAACTAAAATATTTGTAATAGATTTGCAATTGCAAACAATTGTCAAATATTGAAGGTGCACTTTCCTTTTTCAAACAAAAATTTCTGAAAAAAGTATAAAAACAACTACCGCGCAAGTACAAAGTTATTTCAAATATTTATTCTTCAAATACAAATCAACAACTCATAAAATACCCTATCCTGCGATTGCAACCTCATGAGGTCGCGCGATAGGGTTTTTTTTAACTAGCCCAGCGTGACCTTGATATTTTACTATATGGCCCTCTCGTACACACCTGACAAAATTTTACCAGGGCAAAACATACAAAATCACATTACTCCAGTAAAGAATTAAATGTTAATGTTTCAAAAATAATAAAAGGATGCATATAATATTACATTCTGCATTGCTTGAAAGGTGGACTTAAGAAATTAGATCTTCTTTTACACAATCATAAATATTTTTAGACAGATTAAGCCAATTTATGTAGACTAGTCTACTTATTGCTCGAAATCGAGCAAGTTATTTTGATACAATATAAAAGTAACATTTAGTTCTAAATTAACGACATCCGACCAATCCAATACTGTGAAGATCAATTATCACAAAGAACTACACGTATTTACAGCTATACTAATAGGTGTTTAAAATGTTTAACCCAATATCAAGTTATTCTAATGTCAAAATGTCAAATTTAATTTGAGTAAAGCACCCTTTTTTATGTCCAATTTTCATAATTTTTTGGCAGAAACAACTACAGATCAAGCCCTCTCCAACGGCACCAAAAACTTTGAATATCGGTTGAAAATTATAGAAGGAGTTCTCAACGCAAAAACCCCTTAGCGTATTAAATAAGTGTGGATTTTAAACTATCTCGTTGGAACATTAGTCTCCACCCCTAAGTAGCATGTCTTCATAAATGAGTTATTTTATATAAATTTATTATTTTCCGATGATCAATGTATAAAATAAATTAATGAATATCGTTTATAATTTTAAAATTTGTCTCTAAGGAAGGATGATTGATGCAATTTTGACAATAAAACGCTACAAAAGTTTAATCAGTGTGATAACACTGTTACATTGTACTTGTTTACATTTTCTTGGTTTATGAACATTTCATAAACCTTCACAAATCTGACATGGATTTGAATTTATACCAACCCTTTGTCGATCGTATGATATAATTGCAAGGATTATATGTGGAAAATTACATTTTTGGACTTGTTCAGCATAACTAATTTATGTAAAAAATATACTAAAATATTAATGGAAAAATTAATAAAAAATAAATGTGTAATGTAAATCGAAAGACCAAATAAGATTAACTATTATAATTAAAAAATAATGTATAGTTCATCCCATTATTTGTTCAGGCAAGAAAAGTTTTACATAACTCATCTCTACATAGATAACGAATGGGTTTTTGCTTATCCTCCCACTGACCCAGTCCTATTATCAGGATTTGTAAAATCCCTGTTGCTTATTATATCTCTGTACTTCAAAGGATTTAAGATAAACAAATTCGAAATTGATTTAAATGTGCAAAGTTAAGTTCAACCAATTTTTGGTATGGATAATTAATAACCTCTTTTAAAAACCACAGTTAATACTTACTTTTTTGTGTTATACCGACTGAATGTCCACTAAAGTGGTTATAAAACAAACAATTGCGGTACGTACTGCTTATTGGTTTAAAAGAATTTTGTCAATACTTAAATAAGTACTGAGGCGATACAATTTAACAGTATTCCAAATAATCTAACAAATTAAGTTTTAATATATATTTTTGAAGTATTACTTAATACTTTATTCAATAGTTACCTAAATTACAAGATTAAAAATCAGTGATTTATTTTCTTTTATAAATTTTGTTTAAAATTTTTACATTTTATTTATACATAGTATCACAGGCCTACTTACCACTAACTTCATTTTGACTAAATCCTTTACACTCATGGAAAACAAATTAAATAAACAACTTCTGGTGGATGCCGATATAGTAGGAGTACATTGTCATTATGCATTACCATGCCCTTGTTTCGTGTACGGATAATCCGACCGTTGCTCCGAGTTATATGACTGTAATTAGACCTCTATGTCTATTCATATACGACTTGAATTTCAAATTTAAAATGATATATTAACAATTTTTAATAGCAATTTGTGTTCATTCCAAAATATTTCTAATTTTCATTAATATTTATGTTCAAATTTATTTACAAAATATTTCAATTTTTATTTAATAAATAAAATTTTGAACTCATAAAACTTTGAAACAATAGATATACAATTACTTTACAATAAAGATACGATTTGTTAAATTTGCTGAATTGGGAATAACACAAAAAAAATATTGAGTTAACCACTTATTGATTTAAAGCCGTACAAGGGCCTTCTACGGAAATCTGTTTCATAAACAAAAGAACCAATAAATAATATTTTTGTAAAAAAATATCAGTTGTTTATAGTTTTTTAAATATAAATCCTAGCATTCTTAGAATTATGTGTAAAGCTTTATGAACTTTTTCTCCTTTGTAATTTCTATTGAGTCACGTTTTTATATAGCGTGTTGTTCTAAGAAAGCCTATTCCAATAAAAATCAATTTTACTTGTCTTCTTATAGATGCATTAAAAATATTTTTTATATGAATTACAACAACTTTGAGTAGTGTATCTTTAAATACTAGTAATATTTCTTATATTGTAAAATATACATAAAACATGTAGAATAGATAGGTTAGCATACATTCTATAAAATGGATAAGGCCTAGTAAATATTGGATTGTATCACGAATTTCTGTTGTGTGTTTCTGTCCTGCAATTTTCTTATAAACTTTCTTTGTTACAAATTCATATTACTTAAATAATAAAACTAAAAAAGACAATCATAATATAATTATTTTAATAAGTTTTCACTTACTGTCTCCTAACATTTTTTAATTTAATCATTAACATTTGTTTAAGCTCGTGACAAAACAAATTTTAATTTTATATTGTTTAACTTTTCATGGGTACCCAAACGTTCAACGTTCAATAGTTATGAAAGTATTGGGGTACTTGTAAATTAAATGAAAACTAATGTTATATTTTTACTACTATATTTTACTATATTTTTATTACTATTTTTTTTATTATTTTGTAAAAGAAAGACTTTTACGATATTTCTTACTTATAAATAGTATTGTTTATTTATATAACAATTGTAAAAGCAATTGAAAATTTGAAGAAAACAGGCAATTGTATTTTTGTATGTGCAGTTATACATACAACTTAGTTATCCACAATAATATTTGACCAATATAGGCTAGATATAACAGATATTTATTGCATTACCTCATTTGCATGACAACCATATCCCATTAGTTTGTTCCACCTCTGATATGATACAATCGTTTTGGTTGTCAATAATAATTACCATAAAAACCACCATATCTTCTAAGCTTTTCGAATAAATACTTTTATTGGCCCTCATTACTGTGGAGCCCCGCGATGAAGATTTATAAATGTTTTAAATATTTCGGAACAGTTGTGAAATCTCAAATTTAAATATTTCAATTCATTTAACATGTTTTATAAGACTGTAAAACAATTATAATGTTCTAATTTTAGGTGACCCAATTTTATATCAACACTTATTTGAATTTTTTTACACCCTAATAAGTAAAAATTGAAAAGTTAATTATTGAGATTTAATACAGTAAGTTTTATATCTCTGATTTAATCTATCAGAACAATTTCTTATAATACTATTACCGAACTCAAATTGTTTACTTTTTAATTGAAGTTGACCTTGATATCAATGTTATACCCAAAGCAATAAGACAAATGTAATAGAATGAGCATATCTCAATAGTTTCATTCAAACAAACCAATGAAATAAATATTTAATAGAATGACATTTGAGATAAGTTATTAACAGTAGAAATGTTTTCATTTCTTGCTTCAATAAATTAATTTTTTAAGGAAGCCTATCGAATTTTAAAAATACCTAAATCTATTAAAATTATTGTTTTCATTTACAATTTAGGTCTTATTTTATTTTAATTATTATTACAAAACGTTATACGACTATAGCAATATAGAGATCAAACGATTCATTCAATGTAATTAATTTTAAGAATAATAATAGAGACCATAGAATTGATTAATTTCGTAGGAGCACGCAACCGACCAATCACAGAATTAAAAATCTCCGTCTAAAGCTGGTCTGAGAGAAGAAAATAATGGAATAAGTTCACTTCACTTTCCTTCCAAGGATTTATTGTTAAAACTTCTTTTTAAAACATTTCTTTTCCTATAAGAAATACAGCCGTTTATGCACGGCGTTAAAATTATACCAAAACAGGACAACCATTAGGACATCAACTGTTAGTATTTTCACTTTACAGTGAAAAGATTAGTTGTATCTAGTGGTCTTACAAAGGCACATTATCGTACTTTACGAAGCTTTAAAATTATCTTCATTGTTTCGCTCTTTCATGTAAATGTATGCAAACTGAGTCCCAAGATACAAAACCGCGTCATTACTATGACGGTCGTTTGAGGTTATAGAGAACAAAATCCCTTTGAAACCTAAAGTTTGGTTAATAACATATTTTAAATCTTTACCCGAACAAATTTCTATAACTAATCAATTTGTTTAGCGTATTTACAAATATGTAACCCTTGTGTAGTTTTATATGTTAATAAAGTAGTTTTAAGTGCATAATGCATATGAACTTTAAGTTTATACAAGAAATGCTTTTTACTTTTTCCAAACTCATATTAATTTCCATCAGATGGTGATCCTTTTACAATTTGTTTATTGTGTCTTACTAACTTAAGATATATTTAGTTTATTTATGATGCAAGATGTATTTTTTCTCCTTCTTTGTTTACGTTAGAATAAAAACATTTCAAATAACTTTGCAGCTGAAAACTTTTATTCAGGTGAACAAAAAATATTAAATGTGTACCGATACTTTACTTCTACAAATGAAAATTTTGGAAAAAGACATAAAGGCCCCTACTCGCAAGTATAAAGTTATTTCACATGTTTACTTTTTAAATACAAACTCAGAAGTGATGAAATAACCTTTACCCAAATCGCAATTTCATGAGTTCGAGAGGTAAGGTTTTTTAACTGGAACAGCGTGACCTTGATATTTCACGATCTAGCACTAGCGTGCACATCTGTCTAAATTTGATTGGGGCCGAACCTACAAAAACACACTACTGCAGTAAAAATTAAATGGTAATATATTTCGTAAATAATCAATGGATGCATCTAATATTACATTGGTATAGCTTAAAAGTTAACATTGATCTAATTATATCTTATTTTACACAGTCCTAACTATTTTTTAGGTAGAATAATTAAACTAATTAATATACATTTTTATATATTTTGTTGGAACATCGGTCTCAACTCCTAATAGTATGTCTTCATAAATGAGTTATTTTACAAAAAAAATATTATTTTCTGATTATTAATCGATAAAAAAGATATAAATATTATTTTATTATTTGAAATTATGTCTTTGAAGCTGATTGTTGGTGTTCTGGCATTAAAAGTTACGAAAGCTCCATCAGTGTAATAATGAACACTTCATATACCTTCATAAATCTACCATGGATTTTGGATTGATACCAACACTTTGTCGATCGTATGATGTCATTTTAAAGATTAATACGTAGAATTTACAATTTATCACATGTTTAGTATAGCTAAATTATGTTAAAACCTATACAAACGACACAATTTTACTACACATTTGTTTATTTTGTTTATTATTTTATTACACACTTGTATTCTTTTGCAGTTCTTCTAAGCTAGAAATAAATGTGTTAGTAGCGAAAGACCAAAAGAATTTACTATTACATTAAAAAATGAATATATCCATTATCTGTTGGGCAAGAAAATTTTCTTTTCACGTAACTGATATCTCTACATAAATAACGAATGGGTTTTTTCTTATCGACTCACTGGCCCATTCCTATTATCAGGATTCGTTAAATCCGTTGCTTCGCATGTCTCTATAATTTCAAAGGATTTAAGATAAACACGTCCCACAATGTTGATACATGTACAAAGTAAAGTTCAAACAAAATGGTTTGGAGTAAATAAAAACTTTATTTTTTACTATTTATGATCCAAAATTGTTATATTTAATATTGAGTTTATAAATATTTATTTGTAAAACTTTGAAACTTTAGAAATAAAATTTTTATAACCATAACGATACTGTTTGTTGGGTTTTTTAAATATGGCTGAAAAACGAAACCATATTGAATTGGACCACTTGTTTGATTTACAGCTGTATAAGTATAAGGGTGTTCTACGCAACTTTGATTCCGAACTAAGGGGCCCCAAAACATTTAATTTACCCTTAATTAGCCCTTATTCTTAAATAAAATCCCTCCCTACACACGCAGACATGTAGTTTTTATATGGGGTCTCCAGTATTCTATTGAATAACTTGTTTATTAAATTCTGACGGTATAAAATATTTGTGATGGTTGGATTAAATTTTTTGTATTCGTGGCAACTCATTACTTAATAAAAAGTGTAAATTTTTTATTACTAAAAGTGTTTTTTTATTAAGTGATGAGTAGCCACGAATACAAAAAAAACTTGTTTATTTGTGTTTTTTTGTGCTTGATTTTCTAATATTATTTATTCATTTATTTATTTAAATAATTATTTAATAGAATGTGTGGATCTGAAACTGAAAGCATTCTTAGAAATATGTATGTAGCTTGATTAACTTTTGTTGGTGTAATTTTTTTTCATTCAATCACGTTTTTATACTGTATTGCGTTCTGTACTAGGAAAGCCTTTTCAATTAAAATCAATTTTACTTGTGTCTTTTTAGATGCAATAAACACATGTTTTATTTGAATTACGAAAACCCAGAGTAGTGGATCTTTAATAAATGTTTATTATTTTGTAAAATGTGTTTGAAACATATTGCATGGATTGGATAGAATAAATATTATAAAATAGATGGGGGCTAATAAATATTGCATTAACTCATATATTTCTTCTGCTATTTCTTTTATTCTTGCAATTTTTCAACCGACTTTCTTCGTTACAAAGTCAAATAAATTTAACAATCAAACCAATAAATACAAGCATATTTATAAATTTTCACTTAAAGTCTTTTAAGGTAATGACTCATGACGTGATACATTTTATTTTTAACAAAGGTTGTTGGATTTTTAATGGATATCCAAATATTCACCACTTAATAATTTATGAAACTATTGGAGTGTTAATTGGAGAAACATATTGCTTATAATTTTATAGAAGAAACGCTCTAAAATATTACTTATATCTAGATAATAACGGTTATTTGCATAGAAATTGTAAATGGAATCCAAAATTACAAACCGGCAATCATTCTTTGATTAATTGTATTTTTTTGTATGTGAAATTTTATTAATATAACTTTTACGTGCGCCTGCAAAATCATTGTTGTTCCAAAAACTTTAGTATTCCACAATAACATTTTACAAAAAAAGAGTTTAGAGATATTTATTGCAGTTCATTTGCATGATAAACAGGTCCCATTACTGCCACCAGTGATATAAGTTACATTCGTTTTTGTTGTCGATAATTACATTAAAAACCAACATTTGATACAGGTTTTCTGTTCAATACTTTTATGGGCCTCTATTGCTGTGAACGCCAAGGATTTATAGAACTTGTTTGTACCGTATTCCATGATAAATGGGAAATTTCAAATTTAAATAGTTATGTTTATTGGACATTTTTATTAAGACTATAGTCTAATGTTATTGTTGATCAAAAATATATATAATTAAATAAATTAAGAATAAAATACACCCGATTTTATACATTATACCTCGTTTATAATATATCTCTCAACTTTTTTAATATACTGATTTTATAGTGCTTGACCCAATTAAAATACTTCCTCGTACTTGAAACTCTATCTTGCATCGGTAGTAGTCACTTTCCAGACTCGTTACAAAATACACCATATAAAAGAACTTCGTATTTAATTTAAAATTGTTATAACAATATCCAAGTGCGTTAAAAATTGTTTTAATTTCAAATTCAAGTGTCATATTAGCTTGATTATTAGTACAAAGCGTTATAGGAAAATAGCAATAAAGGAATAAAACGATTCATTCAATGTAACCCATTTTACGACTAATATTAGAGGCCATGGAGCAAATTGATTTTATTGGATCACGCAACCGACCCATTACAGAATTAAACCTCTTCTACCCAAGCTGATCTGAGCGGAGAAAATACTCGAATATTTATTCAGTCTCCTTAAAAGGATTTAGTTTTATCCAAATACTTCTGTTCGTTTAACGTTTTATAAATTTGACGTCGCCCTGTTTTAATGTTTTTCTAATCGCACATTTAATTTCAAAATTTGCTGACATAATAAATTTATCAAATAAATTACTCATAAGCTATTCATTAAATAAATGAATAGAAATTATGTTTATCGAGTAAGCATTGATAATTTAATGATAACTTAAGCTTGGCATTTAAAAGAATTAGACTCAAAGTAATAAAATGAAATATTTCAATTTATTTTTGAATCATAATATTTCCAACATTAAACAGGGAACAAATCAATTTTATATCGTAAACTTAATTGTATTTATTATCATTTTATTATAACTAAATGCCACTTATTTATTTTTTACAAACTTTTTTATTTAAAAACTAGTTTTGTTCGTTTTTAGGTTATCGCGTCTGAATATAGTTTAACCTCACATTTCAATTTTTTTAAACTAATGAAGCTTTAAAATTATCTTCATTTTCTCGCTCTTTTATGTAAATGTATGCAAACTAAGTCCCAAGATACAAATCCGCTTTGATACAAAAAGATACGACGCTCGTTTGGGGTTATAGAAAAAAGTCCTTTTAAACTATAATTTTAGATTGGTTAGTACTATTAATTAAAGATTTTAACAAAAAAATTATAAAATAAATAATTTGCTTAGCTTATTTCAAACATGTTCTATTTCGTATTAATAAAACAGTTTTGAATGCATAATACGTATAAACTTAAATTGAATCAAGCAATGATTTTGAGTTTTTTTCTAATCTCACACTTAATTTCAACGTTTGCTGATCCTTTTACAAACTGATTTAATTTGTCAAATAAATGAAAATCATGTTTATCAAGTTAGGATTGATGAAAGCTACGTATTTAAAAGAATTGGTCTTAAATTATTAAAATGAATTATTTCAACTTATTTTTTAATCATAATATTTCTAAAATCAAACAGGTAACAAATCAATGTTATATATTGTAAGCATATATTTTTTATTTATTATCATTTTATTATAACTAAGTGCCATTTTTTACATTTTTTTTTTATTTTAAAACTATATTTGTTCATTTTTAGGTAATCGTGTCTGAATATAGTTTAACCTCCCTCAACTTTTTATTTGTAAAAAAATAAACTTGTTATAATACAATAAAACTAAAAAATAAATATATACAATAAATAAATACAATTAATTTTATAGTTGCCCTGATCACAATCATATTTGGTATAAATAATATATATTATATTAATAATATTTTCTAGAGAATAATAACAAAACATACCAGTTTTTATTTGTAAAAATTACATGCGTTAAAAAACCAAAGTATTACAATAACGATCATTTAAATAACTGCATGTTGCTCCATGGCTCGAACAAAGTTTTCACTGCAATTTGTCGTTTCTGTAATTAAGTTTCGTTATCCCTTGCAATCAAGCAACCCGCTGAATCCAGTCACACATCTAGGATTTCAACTGCTGTTGCAGTTAGATTATCAGCCAGTTCATCAGTGGAAACGAGGAATTAGGAAGTGTTATCTTTAATTCTGAATAGATATACACTATTAAAAATAATACCCCTGTATCAAAAATATAACACAACATTTTTATAATTTTGTAAAGTGCAATAACCTAAACGAGTGGGTTGAGATTATAGCATTTAGATTGCTTGCCTGAAAATGTTAATACCATTTCTTTTTTGTAAGTCTGTCATTTCTAGAAATACCGTTATTCTGTTGTAAAATACTTTAAAAGAAGATTGTTATTTATTTTTATTGTGAAGATTTTAGAATATTTTAATTTGGTTAGTTCATTTGACTATGGATCATTTATACTTGACTGGGTCAGTTAATTGTGAATTATATAAAAATAAAGTTAGTTATAGAACTGTTAGAACTGTTGGGAGCTTTGAAGTTTACTTATTTTATATTCTAGCCTTTGAAGTCGTAGCTGTAACATATGGTTCAGATATAAAAATCTTTCAAATGATCTACGGTGAACTAAAAATAAACTAATATTTCGTTATAGGCTTCCCACAAGAGCCGTCAAGTGCAGTGAAATATTCATTAACCAATTCCATGTCACTATAACCCCTATCACTATTTTGAGACAGGGATCTCACATAGTGGGTTTAAATGTCAATTTATAACGTAACAGAGTATATAAAATTTAATATTTTATAGGCCTATAAATGTATATATTTAAATTAAAGATACATTTATAACTAAATTAAGATGTTCTATTAGTTAAATTAGTAAAAAATTAAAAAATTTTATTAAGAATCTTGGTGAATCAATCACCTTTTTTTAAGTTAATTTTTATAGTTCTTGAACGTCTGAAATTACTATTATTGTACTAAAATATGGGAGAAAACATCACAATCAATTTACTCAGTGGCTTAGTTTAGCCAAAGATAGTTATATTTTATTGTAATCAACCGATTCTTTAAGAGAATTAACTGCTCAGTGCATTAATTATGTGCATGAGCTATTCGCAACTTATTTATGTAAGTTAAATGTTGCACGTTTCCCTATGTGTAACAATCAAATTCTTATGCTTCATGGTTATATTTGGAGTTAAATGTATGCCATTGAAGAAAACTTTATTAAAAGTCAATTTACAATTAAAGGTGCACAATTCACTTTTTGCAAAGAGAATACTTCAAATCAATACAATATTGTTAGGCAATCTCAAAATATTATTAAGTTGGGTTTCTTATAATCAAGAGACTTTAATAATAAATATTCTATGCCGTCGATGATATTAGTTTTCAGTTTTTACATAAAGCATTATTCGTATTTGTAATAATAAAACTACAAATTCTCAAACAGCAAATCATAGTATCACAGTATACAAAACTAATAATATAAAATTTATGAAAAAAAGTTTTGCAAAAAAAAACAATAAAACTGTATCATCTCTTAAGGTTTTAGTAATTCTCTTAATTTCAGTATTACAGGGTGGTCATAAATTATTGGACACATTTCAAGATTAAATTAATAAATAACTAAGAAGCTTAGAAACATTGGAATTGTTATATTAGATAGCACATTGAAAAAGTTTTATACAGTAGCTGTAAAAATAATTACGAATATTCTAGCAATTATAAAAAAAGAGATTATAAAATGCCTGTAAAATGACCAAACTCCTTTGCTTCCACGCTTCTCAGATATGATTTTCTACATTAGAATTTTTTCTGGGCGATTAACAAGGACAGATATGTTCGTAGAGAAGGTCCAAGACTTTGAAGAACTTAAGAAAAGAGTTAGAGAGGTTATTGGAAGCATGGCATAACTCTAGCAGTGCTCAGAGTCAGAAAAACATTTTTCCGACAGATACATGAGGTTGAATTTATATTGCAGGCGAACCATGAAAACCACGTGGAAAAGTTTAATTTTACTTCTGTTAAGAGTGATGTAACAGAATATTTGCCTTGTATTGCGATGAAAACTTTTTTTAATATGCTATTTAATAAAATGATTCCTATGTTTCTAAGTTTCTTGGTTACTTATGAATTGAATCTACAAAATGTGTCCAAAAATATGTAACCACCCTATATTACAAAATTAATGATTACAAGCTAATGTTTGTTCAAGCTAATGCATTTGTATGCAAACAAAATTGCGGTCAGCTTACCAGGTCCGTGTGGTTTCGTCCGACCACACGAACTGACATCGGGAACAGTCAGTCATTGTGTCAATTGTCAACATACCTTCAAACATAAAAACACAAGCATTACAGCTGTATGTAAATATTCGTATGTTGATAGTTTCACAGAAAGACGTTGTAGTAAGTACTCCATCATATTAATTTCACTAAAATATACAACATTTTTTTCCACTATGTTTTTCTATCTTTGTAATGTTCTAGGTTGAATTGTATTTTAAAAATTAATTCAGCTTCAGAACTAAAACTGTGATATTGATATAAACAATTATATCAATATCACAAAGGTTAGAGACAAGTAACAGAGAAAGTAAAATTATTATTTACGAAGCAAACGTTTCCTGAAATATGTTTTAATGCTAACATTTTGAGTCATCAAAGGGTGAGATCAAAAAGTTATACCCCTCTTTCCATCGTATAACCACAATATAATAATGGCCAGATAATATTTTTTATTTTCAAGTTAAGAATAATAAACCTGAGTAGCTTTATAAAAGTGCTTATTACATGTAACATATTTTCAAAAACTTTGTTCGCTAAAACTTGTTTTTGTTTTTGTACAACTTATATTGTATTATTATATCAAATTGCTTAAATAATTTTAATTTAACATAATTTAATCTATAATTTAAATAATATAATAAGTTAATACACCATTTTGTAGCATCGGACGGTGTATTTGACAACCAATGTTGATATCTATGCTCGGATGGCTCTATGGGTTAACGAACTGAGCCGACAGTTAACGAACGCATCAGGTGTCAATCATCGCGTTGATTTGAAAGGGTCGTAGCTCAAAAGGACACTAAAATTACCATAATTGTCAAAAGTTGTAAATTTACTACGAATAAAGACCATATCAACTCACTTACTAATAGCATTGACTAGAATTTATGTAACCTAATGTTTAATTGTAAGTTTTGCAATATTTTTAATATCAATATATCTTACTGGTTCTACCAAAAGCAAATAATTTTTGATACTTCTGTTGTTGAAGAACATTCTTTAAAGGGTAGAATACTGAGGGAAGTTGTGTATATTTATGTTTTTGTTGCGTTTAACAATGCTTTAATTTTAAATTACTGAGAGAAATCAGGGAAATGTCGCTGAAATCTTATTCGATACTAGAATCTTCTTATTTCACTCCAAATGGATTTGGATCCAACTTCACTGAATTATTCAAAATGTGGAAAAATTACTATAAAGTTGGACTACATTACTTTTAATGCTCTTCAATTGATTGGTGCGTGATCCTAATTAAGATTGATAAGGATGTCGATGTCAATGATTCAATGGATTATTACAACAATGGGTCAAGCAAGTGTAAAAATCAGCATAGTAAAGCTTACATAATTATTTCAACTTGAGATAACTCACTGGTCGAAATTCGATCAAAATGGCAGTTGATCTGGACCAGATTATCAAAATAATATTTTGCAACTAAAACTTTGATTCCTGATTTACTATTATTTGTTATTAAATCAGCTGTCTAAATAATTCAATCAACTACCTGTTCTTCCATAAGACTGAAACTTTGAAAGCCTGTAGAGTAGGGCCCAGCCCTGGGTGATCATGGGAATTATAATAGGATTCTGGTCATCTATAGGAAATAATCATGCTTGCCTGGTAATTTATAGATAATGCACTTCAATAACTATTTAAAACCATTTCAATCAAAAGGTTTTAAAATGGGATGGATTGAATATTGGACAGTTTTAGCTTGTGAGTTTTCCTTATCCAAATAAATTGTGCCGGAAATTACACAAGTGCCCAGACAAATCAAGAGTGAAATGTTTTAACGTGTTATGCATCCAGACAGACATACGTTAAAGGTCTCTGATGTCTCCGACTGACGTGTTACCATGGCAACTCTAGACACACGTGTCGTGTGTTGTGTGCCAACGAAGTGTGAATTAAACGCTTTATTTGAAAAGGAGCTTGAAAATTAATTATAAACTTTAGATCCTGAACACAGAAGTTGTCACTGTCATTTGTTTTTGTAGCCAAGCACACGTTTGATCATTTTTATTCAAACTATTTCACTTATCATTGCAATCTCCACTTACAAATGCTTTGCTCTAAAAAGCAATGGAAATCAGTTGAATGTTGGGAATTAATATTATTCAACCATAGTAATGTCAATAAAATATCTAAATTCTACAATTTTGTAGTATATAAAGGATACCGTAGTAGGGTTATAATAATTAGAAAGCACAATTTTATTTAAAAGATAACATTTGATTTTAAAATCTTTTAGTTTTATTGACACTAAATAAATGACGGGGTTTAGCTACGGCGATAGTTTCAATTTTGACAAACTTTACTCATTCCTGCCTAACATATTCATATTCTATCTATTTTGGCACTTTATTAATTTCATCCCTTATTATTGGTAGCCTATTACAGTGTACATAGTCAATGCTATTACTTTTCTCTTGTATCTTTCTTTACTTAAAACTTCTAGTAATGACAGACTTCTTACAGCTGTCTGTAAAAAAGTTGGGAAATAATGTTACCTTAGTTTTAGTCTTCCTTAAAACTGAATAGACTAAAACATTTCAAGGATTGTTGGACGTAACCCTAAGTGTGGGCATTAGTTTAAAGAAAACTATGCAGATATAAGCATAACCAACTGCAATAAGACACATAAATTAATTATGAATATCGACTCAGAGGTCACTGAGAGGTTTCAACTGTGTATTCATATGTAGGGTTACGGAAAGATTTAATTTACGAATCATAAGGTACATGAAGAAGGGACTTAATTATTCTTACTGTTTGTAGTATGTAGCGTATTTTAAATGGTAACGTGTATTTGCAATATTTCACAGCCGAAATAATCGGAGACCGGGAACCAACGGGGATGATAACGACCTCATCAGGGTTGCGGCTCCAAAGTGGTTGTTACAGGAACGGCTTCGAATTACCAAGCAGCCGAGGGCGCCTACCCCAGTCAGCTGAGAATTACCATTCGTTACATGGGAGGTGGGGGGGGGGGGGGGTAAATATGCCTTTGTATGCTGTGCTAATTAGGCAATAAATAATATTTTTAATGGTTAGAATTCTCTAAAATGCATTCTTAACCCAAATAAACTAAACTATTGTGGACAACTAAGGTCAAAATAATATATAAATTATAAAGCCCA
Source organism: Neoaliturus tenellus (assembly GCA_030545055.2). Classification (NCBI taxonomy): domain Eukaryota; kingdom Metazoa; phylum Arthropoda; class Insecta; order Hemiptera; family Cicadellidae; genus Neoaliturus; species Neoaliturus tenellus. The sequence goes on along the minus strand of CM061533.1, from coordinate 254,539,575 downwards.
CCCACTTAATGCTGCAATGTAGAACGTAAAAATTATTCATAACTATTCTGATTTTAAGTAGGCTACGATTTTAAGACAATATTAACGTTTTACCGTAAGTATTTTAACATGCATTACAATTTTTTTTAACATAGCTGCTAAGTTGTTATGCACACTATGCTCGCAATGAATTATTTATATAAGAGGTGTATGTTTTTTTTAAACATTTTATGATCTCAATAATAATGAAAAGATTAATTTAAATACATGTTTTCTAGGATATAATGTAATATAAAAAACGTGTTTTCTAGCAAAGGATATAATGTAACATAAGAAATGTAATCAATTATTAAAACAAGGCTATATTATACCTATTAAGTCAACCTACAATGTGCATACAATGTTTCTTAACCAAACAATGTATATACCAATTTGGTTTTATTTTGCAATATAATAAAAACGAGTCACAGATTTAGCCATGTGAATGAATTTACTCTTAAAATAAACTAAAAAAATGTGTCCACCCCTTCTATTTATTTTTGTCAACTAGAAACTACCTGAAAATCCCTACCTATATTTCCTAAATATCTTTATAGTGCAGAATTCGGAATAACGTATGTATAAAAAAATAACATAGCTCATACTCAATATACTCGAATAATGAGACGGTTTGTCCGTTATAATATTGTCAAAAACTACTTTTTGGTGTTTTCACTTCAATTCCAAAAAAAGGCTTTATCCACCCCAAATGTTTTTTAAGAACATATGTTTTCTTTTAACAATGATTGTCACTTAAAATAACTTTGTTTACATTTGATCATAACAAAAAAAAAAAAAAAAAAAAAAAAAAAAAAAAAAAAAAAAAACATTGTGTTTTACTCTCAACGTAGACAGATTTCATGTATAGGTCAGCAAGACTGTGATATATTTTTGTACATTTTTGTGAGTTATTTATCTTTATTTCAAACCTTCAGGTTTTGCCATGTAATTAATTAACAAGTTTTTCATGTTAAAAATAAAACCAGTTTTGTAAGTTAAATTCCAGTTATTATTCAACCCACATTAATGGTCCTTCGATACAAATATGTCGTTCCTCTTTCCTCGCATTTACCACACAACTACTTTAAAGGAATTTACCATTTGGTTTACCTACATTGCATTCAACGACACTTTGTTAACTTACAATTGTTGTTAACTTACCATTGTTGTTAACTTACCATTGTTGTTAACTTACCATTGTTGTTAACTTACCATTGTTGTTAACTTACCATTGTTGTTAACTTACTATTGTTGTTACCTTAGCTGACATAGTTTTTAAATTATTACCATGCAGTTAACTTAGTTGTTAAACTAGATTTTTTTGCTTTTTGCAGGTTTATGCCCAACCCAAGTTAAAGGTAAGACAGTCCCAATAACCCTAATTTAAAAACTATACATTTATTAAAATGTTTATGCCTTCCTGATTAACATAAGTTATATAGTTGTAAATTAAGCATTTAAATTGGCTAGTGAACCTTGGAATGTAAAATTTTAACATATTAATTTTAAAAACAAATTATTTTGATAAATATTTACGAAAAACTATATATCATGTTGCTAAATAACAGTGAATTTTTCATCAAGTAAAATTCTCAAACAATGTTATGAGAATAAAACGCTTTTCGACTCTTTATATTTTGTTCTATCCTACCCATAAAGAAAAAAATTACATTCACAACGTCCATTTTATTCCAAATTATTCCTTAACCCTCCCTGGAAAATTAAAAAGATAATTACAAATTACGTTTGTAAATGTTTTGTGTAGGATCACGAAAAACTGCTTTCTAAGCAGAAACTTCTCATTTTAAACTAGACCGTTTTAGTTGGGTTTTAAAATATGATATCATGTACCCAGTTAATAAAGTGCCATGTGCAAAGACACCCCCCGGCGGGGAGTGGATCAGCTTGCAAGGGATGTAATATTGATACTCTTCGCCATCTCAAAATTTATACGCCTCATTCAATGCCATAATTCACATAGTACACTTCCTCAACAATATATCATTTTAGTGTTAAAATCATCTATACCATACATAGATCCAGCTAGGACTTCGTTTTTCCAATAGAGAAAATATCACTCCCTCTTAAAACAACATCCTCAGCTACGTGTTCATCAAAATTAACGTGTGTGGTAGTAATTTTTATCTTGCTTCTTTAGGTCTACTGCGCTTTATTTACTTTGTATTACGTTAAATATATTTCCAAAATATATTACTACTAGGGTTGCTGCTATATACTTTTTGTGTCCCAAGCCACATTGGATTTTGACAACTTTCCACACAAATCGTGCGTATCATTTCATACACTTAGTATTGTTTTCCATTTACCAAACGAAAAGTTTGATTGGTTTTCCATTCGGAATTAACAACATGTATGTATATTTCAGATAGTTCAAGATTCTCCGCCCATACAACAGGGGTAAATATAGCTATAAAACCTAGGGCATTTTAACACATAATAGTACCTATCGAAATATCTATCAATAAGAATAAGCTCTTGGGAAGTTACATATTGGAGAATTACTACTGGTTAGAATAGAGTAATGTATATTAGAATTATTAATTTCAAACATCAAAGGAATGAGACAGAGTGTTTATTTGGGATTTATACTATCCTCTTACTGAGTTAAATTTAGACTACATAATAACATCAAAAGAGCTCGATCGCTGCATACTTACAACAATTTATTAAAAAATGCTTTCAATATGATTAAACAACTAAACCGTTATATTTTTCAAAAAGTAAAAGATTTCAACATCCTCAATATTTCCACCTTGAACAAGGCCCTACACCTTCGTAAACACCTTCATAACAAGGCTCTCAATATTTTCATCATATATTTAGAATAAATCTCATACAATAATTTTCAGTTCGCAGGTACAAATAAAATCATTTTTATCAACGTCAAATATCCTCAATAGCAGACGAAGGATCGGTCCCATTCTCAACCCGATTACCCTCACATGTTACTGTCACAAACCACTGTCCAAACATCAGTCTTTCATCCCCGACTATTCTATCCGAAACTATAAACTGGTTATTTGTTACGCATTCGATGCATTGACATTTTATTATACTAGTACTATCTCTCTCAATACATAAATATTATAATATAGGCCTACTTTTAAAATTTGTTTGAGAATTTGTGGGTTGTGTTTATTTTCAACAAGTTGTCCAAATATGTATGAATTGGCTGTAATACTTCTGGTCACTTCCATTATTTCTAGGAAATTTAATAAGGAACATTAATAGACCTGTAAAATACTGTATGTAGTTATGTGCTTTATAAATGCATTATTTGATTTATATACATTAAAATAATTTATTAAAAATTGCTTTTCTCGACTAAATGTTGTTTATGAATTAGATTAGTATTATTTATATGGCTGTTAATCCAAGGCAGGAACTGTGTGACATCGGTGTAGACTGCCGGTTGGTCTAGTTTACAATGAATCACCGACGTGCCCGTGAACAGCCCGTACACCACCCCACCGACGATCGCAGGCGCGCCACTGTCGTACTGGACAACAACATAAAAGTTAAACTACAACTGACAACATAGAATACAACATGAATTATAGTTTTCTGCAAGTGTGCTTAATCCTACATGATTGATTCTGTAATTTCTCCTATTACCATTGTAGTCACTACAAAATGAATCACTGTTTAAAAAAATTAACATTTTATTTTTAGTTAAAGCAAAAACCCAATAACTAATGATTGCAAGAACATTTCAAAGAACAAATTTCACCACATTAAAACGTTGATTAATTAATTTTTATGTTTATTTTTTATTTTAATTGTTGTGTAAACACAGTTATATGATACCGTTCTAATAGCATTAGTTTTAGCTTTGACCGTATACACTATCATGAAAACTTTTCTCAACCAATGCATTTCGTTTGGTAGGCCCTACTGAAATTTTTAAGGTTCACGTACGCCGAGCCGGAGGCAATGTAATAGATTTTGTAACTATTCAGCTGGAATTACAGTGATGAAATAGCTAAATTTGTATTAAGAGCGCAAAGTACGTCATTGCCCCCCTTGAGAATTGTAGGACATTTCAAGAGCGGCAATGACTATTTGTGCTTGTAATACACAAGATTTTTCCTACCACCGTAATTGCAAAAGATGAAATTGTTTATTCTATAAAACATGACCATTTAAAACATGGCCATTTAAAACATGTCACTATCAAACATAGCCTCCAACTAAGAAAACATCCAATACTAGACAACAAAAATAAACAACAGGTGTGGTATAGTTTGTAACAACAGCTGACCTTAAATAGCTATTTTATTTAGAGTGTGGGAATAAACGGGGATGAATGAAATGGCTAAAGCAGAAATGAACCGTTTTAAGGTACTTTTCACAAGCATGGCAATGTGGTCATTTCCATGCATTGGTAGGAAAACATTTTAACATAAGCATAACCCTCAGTTATAAAATGTTTCATCCTTGATTAAGAAGAGTAGTAGTACGTAGAAATGAAAAACAAATGTCTACAACAATCTAAAATACATTTACACTTATACGCAAATAAAACACACGGTAAATATAAGAAAAGATGAAGTTCATAATAAAAAAAAGTATCATGCTAATAAGAAAGTGTATTTTAATTAGTACTTATTCTACCTATCATATGTCTCTTGTACTTCCATGTACGAGATCGCGCTACCGTAAATTGGTTTAAAACAAGCCTATGGTATGAGAAGTCCATTCACATTAGTGTGTACTATATAGTCGATGACATTAGTATCAACAATGCTTTAGCCACTCATTTTATCAGCTGCCTAAAAGGAAACGAAAAGTCAACAGATTGATTTCCGCTTTACGTTCCACTGTCTGGAACAGGCAAATGCTTATCCGTTGCTCTTTTGTCCTATATTGATCGATCTTAATAGAATCAATCTGCAAAGTCCTTTAACCACTTTGTCGCTTATTATTGGAGTTCTACTGTCGTATTGAATACATATCGTATTCAACATCGTAGCTTTGAACATACAACACACACTAATACGGTATTTAAACAATACAAACTATTCATTTAATAGAAATGTAAAATGAAATAATATAAAGGAGGTTATTGTTTCAACCAAATAGCAAATATTTCCATTGGATACAGTAGTTTGACATGCAACTTTTACCCTCTTGGTGGTAAGTCAGTAATTATTACAGTAATTGTCATTTTCTCCTATATTTGCGATTCCTTTTATAAATTTTAGTGTGATATTTATTTATTTACTTACGTCACATGGTCTAATATGTGATGGAGAAGTACAAAATGTAGTTTTAAATTTTAATTTGAGATCTTGTTGACATTTTGCTAGGTTCATTGTTGTAAGGTTAGCTCCAAGCAGAAATTCCGATGATGGGTAATCTGAACCAGACTGTTAACAAAATACGAACGTTAATTTATTAAATGTTTGTAAATTATTGTAAAACATGGCACAGTACTAACAATGAAAACAGTCAAAAATACTGTATATTCATATAATGTCAATTATCTAAAAGAATTTAACTATGAACTTATCACCCCATTCGTAAACTTCCCAACGAAAACCATAATTTAGTCCCTGGTGATGAAATATACTACCAAATTTCAAGTAAAAATACAGTTATATTTAGAAAATATCATATTTTATAATACTTTCAACATTATAAAATATTATTTAATATTTTAATATTATACAAAACAAATGTTATAATACTTAAGTATGTTATTAAAATAAAAATATAAAAAATAAACTATGATTATGTATTGTAACATGATGTTAAACAATAAATGTACTGATATACGGTCAGAAATTTTGTTTCATTTACAGGTGAATAAATTATAATAAATTTTTTTTAATGTCATCGTAAATTTAAAACGAGTAACACCACCAATGGTAACTTATATCAAACTAAGTACAGTACAGGTTCTTCAACTTTAGAAACACAATATCTGACAGTTTCAACTTTGGTGGTTTATATACACTTACGAGAGAGTTTTCAAGTATAATGGCAACCAAGTTATTGTTCTTTGTTCCAACCATACTTTTCCACGTTTTATACTTGTGGTCCACTAATAGCATTGTACCTAATTAACTATTTTAATTTATAGTTTCCATAGTTCTGTGATAGTCGTTCACAGTAAAATATATACAGATAAAACAAACAACAACCTGGTGATATACGTACTATTTCTGTCTCGCCCCACCCGACGACGGTCACGGAAGTTCCATCTTTGAGTGGTGTCTTGCCCAGTGTGGCCGGCTGAGCTTTCTTCCCCAATCTGATTTTTCTGCTGACTTTTAGCAAAGCAATGTTGTAATCGACGGCTTCCCAGTTATACTTTTCATGCACAATAACGTCTTGTACTTGTATATACTGTCCACCGAGACTGTACTTTTCACTGCCTGCTCTGACCCAAATTGATCCTGGGTAAATGCTAAAAATAATTATTAATCATGAGGAAATCAATTTCTTGACTTCAAATACTTACGTCATAGATATTGCTTTTCCTTAATGATAATTTTAAGCTATTTATGAATGACAACAATCACAAACTCATGTCTAAATTCACATTAGATCGGATCCAAGATCTAAAGCATCTTTCCCTCTCCGTGAAAAACAAGTAGGCCCAGGCCAAACTTCTGACCTGGGAAACAAGAAAACGTATAAGGATGCTTTAGAAAGTAAAAGAAAATCCACAAACAGGGTGGATAGTGCAAAAGTTAGTAGGCCTAGGCCTATTGTGGGGGACTAGTGTTTCAAAGGAAAACGGACTATTGAGTGGTGAAAAGAGAGCCTGGTTTCACCTAGGTAAGGTTAGGTCGGGCACTACAACAGATGATGTAAGTGGTTTTATCTCTAAACAATTTCCTAATTTAGACTGTATTGTGGAAAAACTTGAGAGCAAGGGCCTAAATTGCAGTTTTAAACTTGGTGTCGACTTTGACCAAAGAGAGAAGATACTTGACAGCTCAGTGTGGCCTAAACATGTGACGCTGAAACGTTTTTTATTCAAGAGACCGATAAACAATCACAGGCCAATCCTGGCTTAAGTACTCAGCTATTAGGCCAAACCCAAACGAACCCCATTTCTCATAGTAATAATTCAGATAATAATCAAGGCCTAAACTTAAACCTAGCTTTCGTAAATGTTCAATGTTTGCGTACAAAATATAATCTGATTTCTTTGTTTGAGAATCAAAACAACCTAGATATACTCGGAATAAGTGAACACTGGCTGGATCCTAATGAAGTGGAATATTACAGAAAAATCGGTGACTTGACTTTTGCGGATGGGTTTTCAAGGCTACAGCATAAGAATGGAGGTGTATCAATTTATTTAAGTAAAAAGCTAAATTTTGTTCCAGTTAAGTTAACTCAGTTCTGTACTGAAATGCACATTGAACTTTGTGGAGTTGAGCTAGTGGACTACAATATTATAGTCATCTCACTCTATCGTCCCCCTGACGGAGATTTTGAGATTTTTTTAGAAGTCCTTGACAGATGTCTCTGCAGATTAACAAATTCCGATAAAACCATCGTAGTGGGTGGTGATTTTAATGTACCCCTGAATATACCCTCAGCTCACACCAAGGATCTTGAAGCTCTATTGCGTGGACAAGGGCTGTTCATCGCAAACAACCTACCTACCAGAGGAGACAGGTGTCTGGACACAATCGAAACTAATCTCAATATTTGGGACTACAAGGTTAAAGTATCTGCGGCCGTGATTGCGGACCACCAGCCCGTGACGATGAATGTGAGGATTCCAGTGGTAAGTGAGTTTCCATCTGTTTCTTGGCATAAAAATTACCTTTTTCATAAGAGAGTAGTTAATGAAGACGTGTTTCCTCTTTTTAGAAATGCATTGAAAAATATAAACTGGTTCCATGAGTTGAGATTAAATGGTAATGATCCTGTAGTTTCTTTTCAATTATTTCACAATAAGCTTATTGAAGTTTTTAATGCATTTTTCCCACTAACAACTAGGCCTAGGTCAGTAAAGTCAAAGAACAAAGGGCGTAGGCCTATATCCCGCTCAAATGCTTGGTACACACCTGAACTTGATAGGCTTAGGTCATTAGTTGTTATGATAAATGACAGGTACAGGGCAGAGAAATCATTGGACCTTAAGAATAAGTTATACACATTGTACTTGCGAGTAAAACGTAATTACAAACAAGAGGTAAATACTGCAAAGAGACTTTCAACTGCGGAATTTATTGAAAATTCTAATAACAAATGCAAAGCGGCTTGGTCTATAATAAATGGGTCAAGAAAAAAGAAAGAGACGGTAAATGGCTTGTTGAGTCCTGATGATTTTAACTTTTATTTTCAAAATACAGTTAAAGAGATTGTCAATGAAATGAAACCGTCAGATGATAACAGGGCTGCGGATAATGTGCCTGTGTTCTGTCCGACTGTCTTGAGAGAGTGGAAACCCACAACACCTGAAGATGTAGTGAAAGTCACCAAAGCTTTTTCAAATTCAAGAAGCCCTTATATATACGGTTTTTCGCCATGGATTTTTAAGTACATTGTTAATGAAGTCGCGGAACCACTGTCAGCAGTCATAAACGGATGTTTGAGCGTAGGAATTTTCCCCAACTGTCTAAAGATGTCTCGCACTGTACCAATTTTCAAGAAAGGGGATGCTAACCTTGCATCCAGCTATCGGCCGATTTCCATAATTCCAACCATAGCTAAGGTAATAGAGAAACTCATGCAAAATCAAATTGTTACACACTTCGAAACCAATGACTATTTTTCCAGCTCGCAACATGGTTTCCGGACGGGAAAATCTACTGCCACAGCACTCATCTCGTTGGTTAAGGAGACACTAAATGCTTTTGAGGAAAAACAATCTCTAGCATTAGTCCTATGCGACCTCTCAAAAGCATTCGATGTAGTGTCACATGACATCCTGCTTGAAAAACTTGAACGTTACGGTATCGGAGGTGTTGTGCTCCAAACATTGGATAGTTATCTTAAGGACAGACAGCAGATGGTGGCAGTCGAGGGAGCTCTTTCAGCACCAGTCAAGATGGACCACGGCGTTCCCCAGGGCTCGGTGTTAGGCCCTACCCTTTTTTTGATTTTAATGAATGACCTAGGTTGGGAGGGTGAAACTCTACTTTTTGCGGATGATACCACTCTCTATGGCAAGGGAAAACATCCTGAGGAAGCGGTTACTAGATCCGAGCACCTTTTTGAGAAGGCAAAGAGCTGGTTTGCAAACAACAATCTCAAGCTAAATGAAGCAAAGACTCAAAGGCTTTTATGTACCCTCAGCAGAACATCGCCATCACTCGACCCCCCAGTAAAGCTGTTAGGATTTGTAATTGACCCAAAATTAAAATGGGATTCTCACATCAGTGCGGTCTGCATTAGACTAAGCAGGGTAATTTTCCTGCTTAGGAAGTTAAAATTTCAGATTACTGGGCAGTATTTGCTGACTGTATACTTTTCCCTGTTCCATAGTCATGTTACATACGGAGTTAAACTTTGGGGCCATGCGACAGGTTGTACACGTATTCTCAAATTACAAAAACAAGCACTCAGAATCATTACAAACAGCAATAGACTAGAACCATGTCGACCACTTTTCATATCACTTAAAATTTTCACAGTCTTCAGCCAATATATTTTTGAATGCCTTCTCCACATCAAAACAAATCTCAATCTGTATGAAATCCGAGGCCAAAAGCATGGGCATCACATTCGAGGGACTCAGCAAATACACACCAACCGTTATAGACTGTCGATGTCGAGGGACAGTTTCCCTGCCATAGCCGTTAGAATGTACAATGTTCTGCCACAGCATTTAACAAAACTAGACACAGCTGCTTTTAGGCGTAGAATAAAGGACATTCTACTTAGGAACCCTTTCTACTCCCTAGAAGAATTTTTTGAAGCTGCTAGTTCGCTAGGAGGTCCACCGCCAAAGTTTAGTTAAACATATGTTTTTGTAAATAGTGTATATAGTAGTGTTAAGTTTTTTAGAAGAAAATATTTTGACGCTATCTATCCGGCCTAGGCTGGTCAACGATGAAGAGGAGGTAATTCAGGTAATTCAGGTAATTCAGGATTATGTGAGTCATTATTATGGTATATTGTGAGATCATAGGGATCAGCATCAAACACAGCCATTGTGCAACTATAAAAACTGTGCATATTAGAATAATTGATAATGACTAAGCTTGATTCTGTTGCTTTGGTTTAATTAAACATCAACTTTCAAATTGGTTGCCAATTGTTCAATTTTTTATAATTTTAGATTATTATTATTTCATTAAATATAAGACTGTCAATGAATACAGTTATAATTCATGACAGATTTCCTTTAAAGTTCCTAGAATAACCAATAACCAATATTCCATCACTGTTGAATGGCTTACCGGTGGAACTTAGAAATATCAACAAGTTTTCTATTTTAAAACAGAGTTTGAAAAGTTGGTACCTGAATCTCTAGTTTTCCTCTTTAACCACTTAAAACATGTTACTGTCTTGTTAACTTTATATTAATTATATTAGATGTTAGTTCATTGTTACAAAGTCTAAATAAATATTGTTGTTATAGCTTGCCTTATCCACAATAATTAATTATGATCGTTTGTTGATTTATTTCAGTTTTTATTTGACGTTAATTTATTCAGGTATTTTGTAATATTTTTTAAAGTTTTATTTGATCTATAGTTTTAACATTTTTTCTGTGTTTTATTTGTTATTTATCTTTTATAGTATATATACTATAATTACATATATGTATGTATAAATATAATTCTAATTAAACAACGTTTCCTTGATGGCTAATGCGTACTATTTTGGGTTCTGATGTTTAAACACTGGAGTGCGCAGAGTAAAAACGGCAATCACCTGTTTTGTCCCGCGTATCGAGTACGTGAACAGCTGCTATCTCTGACAGACGTAAGAAAAGTATGTAATATTTACCTTAACTACTATGAGAAATACTGTATTTAAAATGGTTTCCAACCATAATGACGAGAAATTGGTATACTGTAAACTCCATAAAATTTACATAAATAGTACAAAGTATGTCACTGAAAAATTACATACTTACTCATAAACAGCATCAGCTGATGTCAATACCCAGCTGCCGTCAAGGATGACTCCAGTTCCCCACTGATACCCATTTTCTACGATTGAAACCTAAAAACAAAATATTTAAAAATAAATAGATAAAATGTATTGATATGTTTAATATATTATTATTATATTATTTAATATATATTTATATATTTAATATATTATAAATAAATTTTCAAAATGTATTAATAATTTTAATACATTTAATGATTACATTCAAGAACTTTCAAGTGAATTAATTAAATAGGTAGAGTTCTGATATATTGAGAAAATCGAAACTTAACCACCATACCGCATATGGATAATCCCTTATTCTCACTCTTGTCCCATTGGTTATTCCCATTGAGTTGTCGAAGTTGAGTCTTCTGGACAGAACTCTCTTGCGGGCCTCTCTCATAGGAACAGCCCTGCAGAACTCCACGCCTGATATGGAATAAGAATTATTGCATTTTTGCAACATGTATTTATCATGATTGTATTGAAATAAAATTTTTAATCACTAAAAATATGACTATAACAATATATATAAGAAACGTTACATCGCTTTAAAAATTACATAAAGTTCTGTACTATAGACAATTGTTTTACTTAATAGGTAATAGCATAAAAATAAACTAACAAAAAACTAGTTATCTTAACCTACGCATAAATGGATGAAAAAGAATACAAACCAGCCACTAAAGAAATGATGATATAAACAAGATTCATCTTTGTCCTGAGGAAACGACTTTGTTGGTAACACCTGGTTGTTTTATTCAATAAACTAAAGTTTCATCTGAAGGTAAGAGGAGGTGGCACTAGAAGTGCTATTTGAAACCCCATCATTATCACTTACAATGATTATCTGTCACTCTTATGATTTTTATGTCCTCCGAATTTCTACAAAACGTTTAAGATAATCAAGTGATTCCAAGTAATAGTCAAGATGGAATAATCAAATGGAATACTGAAGATGGAAGTATTCCCCACATCACTAGTCTCGGATTCTATTTCCATCTTATTAATATAAATACTCTGAATTGATAATATGAATTACTGATAAAGTATTATCTGGTTAAGGTTAAATATAGAAGCGGTACCTTTAAAAGCGGTAGTTTTAATTAAACTTACTTAGAATTAAATTAAGTTTACTTTTGATTAAATAATTAGAAAACAGGCTAGTATTTGTAATCGTTTTGCACGTTAAGTGTATTAACGTTTTACAACCCTTTGAATATTTTGGACTCGACTCAAGTTGTGCTGCTTTTGAGTCTACTTTCTTTATAATTTTTACAAGCCCTGGCAAATGACCTCTATAATTTAGAACGCTCTTCTTTAAAGATTCTGGATTTGACTAGAACGATACTACTATTCTTTAAATACATGCAATAGCTCTAAAATTTTAATAAAAAAATAATAATAACGATAAATACATTTAGAAGAAAGAACCGTAACTTACATACAAAGTGTACGTAAATTTAATCTATTATATATATATATATATATACATATATATATATAACATATATATATATATATATATATATATATATATATATATATAAAACACGTGATGCCCTTTTTTGTTAACACTACTCCTCCCTTATTTCTGGACCAATTTTAAAGTTTGAGGTGTCAAAAGAATGGTCTCAGTTTGTAGTTTTGCAATAAGGTTTTTGATATTTTAATTTTGAAGCCCACTGGAAACCTTCAAAGTTCATTTTTGTCCATAAGATTAACATGGGAAACAATTTATATTGAATTGGAAAATAAAACAGCTGTTGATAGTAAAACAGAAAACACATGTTAATAGATAAATAGAAGACATTGAACTATCAATTGTAGTACAATAAATTCCATAATTTAATATGAGGAGTCTCTTTTGTGATGTTTGAACTTTTTCTGGAAATGTAGCGGGTAGATTTTAGTTGAACATTTTATTTACGTGTATTTGGGCACAAAAATAGGTTAAGTAACTTAACCCTAGACGAATTAATTTCTTTGTACGAAAGCAAGTTTGTAAATTGAAATTTTTGACATGGGTATTATTTAGGTTGTCCGTTTGGTATTGAAATAATAACAAAACTCAACAAACATTAAAATAAAACACTAAATTTGTGTGCATGGGTTTTCAAACTGTTATGAACTATACGAAAAGGGATAGGTTATCGGTGTAATATTCTGTTCGTTAACTATGATACTATAACAAAATTTAATGCAGAATGCTACACATATTAAACACCAGTTTGAAAAGAGACAAAATTTAAAAGTTTTTACCTCTATTATAAATAACAATCTTATTACAAAATTGTTTGTGTAAAGAAAATTTTCAACCAAAATATAAATATCGCCTCATAAAAACAAAATGACCACACCCAAAAAGATGTAGATTGTCTTAGTTTTTGTGATTTATTTATTTAAATTTTTTAATGACATAGAAAATTAAGTTAAAGAGAATTTTATTCTTTTTAAATAGTGATGTGGACTCATTCACTATGTCAACGACTACCTCAAACGGTCCTATAAAAACAGCCACAGTGAGTGCTGCATAACTCAACGGGGATGAGCTGTAATGAAATGTTGATTTAAATTCTGTTGTCATTTATGTTTTATGTGTGCTGAACTTTCTAGATCTAGAGTCTGTGAATTTCTTCTAAATTTTTTAAGAGTGTTTAGTTAGATGCCTAAAAAGATACCGGCATAAGAACAACCACGTAATCTAAACACTATCACAATGGAAAGATGGAGAATTAAGTAGTGATGAAGATCGATAGATGAAACACCAATATGGTGTTATCTGATTTTCACTATAATTTAATTTTTATTTCCAAAGTAACTCGGTTTATTACCATGCTGGAGCAAGGTTTGATCATCTGGTACCTACTGTAATAAATGCAGCGCATAGCGCTGCACGGGCCCCCTAGTATATATATAATACGTGATGCCTTTTTTTGTGTACACTATTCCTCCCTTATTTCTGGCCTAATTTTAAAGTTCGACTTGTCAAAAGAATGGTCTCAGTTCGTAGTTTTGCAATAAGGCTTTAGATTTTTGATATTTTAATTCTGGAGCTCACGGGAAGCCCTCAAAGTTCATTTTTTGTCCATAAGATTAACATGGGGAACAATATATTGAATTGATAAATAAAACAGCTGTTAATAGTTAACAAACACATAAGTTCAAAGCTGAATAGAAGCAAATTGAACTGGTACTGAAATATCAACACAATTTCATACTTTAATACTAGGAGTGTCTAATCTGAGGTTTTAATCTTTTCTCAAAATGTAGCAGGTAGATTTTGCTTGAAAGATTTATTCACGCGTATTTGGACACAAAAATAAATTTTGGAATGTCATGGAAAGTTTAGTTAAAGAGGATTTAGGCATAAATAGTAATGTGGACTCATTCACTATGCCATTTACTACCTCATACAGTAGTACTACAAAAACAGCCGCAGTGAGTACTGCATAACTCATACAGGACCGGGGAGTAATGAAATGTTGATTTTTATTCTGTTGTCATTTACGTTTTATTTTTGAAAGCCACATTTTCTTGGGTGAGGTGATTATTATCTGAAGTTTCTGTTTGAGATTTTTGAGCGTCACTCATCTTCATGTATTGTGTAGACGGTAGTCTTTGTCAAAATTTGATATAACACATAAACACACGAAAAAACACGCAAAAATTACATAGACTGCCCGTTTTCCGAATCCGACGTTTCGCCGCACCTAGGTGTTAACGTGTGGCGTTATCAAGGTCCCTTAATTGATCGCGATCGCGGATGCGTTGCGACCATGTAACCACGACTACGTTTTATGTTTAATGAACTATGTGGATCAAACTTCTATCAATTTATTCTAAATTTTATAGGAGGGGTTAGACAAAGGCCCTAAGACATATCGGCAAAAGAACAACTACGTAATCTTAGTTAATTTAGACCTAAAAGAACGAGCACCCACATCTCAACACTATCACATTGGTAAGTTGGAGGATTGGTAATGAAGATCGATCGATGAAACACCAATGATGTTCTATCTGATTTTCACTATAGTAACATTTTTTTTCAAAGTATTATCATGGAGCAAAGTCTAAACACCAGGTACCCTAATAAATGCAGCGCAATGCGCTGCACAGGCCCCCAAGTTATATAGCATATCCTGCTTCAATCGTGCAAACTTTTCCAGGTCATTTAGCAAGCCAAAATAAACAAAAGAGTTCATATAAACAAATATCATAAAATGCTTCCATAAGTTTATTATGATATAAGTGTATTATATTTATATTCATTATTGTGAATTGGCGTATGCCGTTTGTACATAAATAAATAAATAAAAAGACGCTAGCCATTATTTTGTTTTTTATAATTGGTCATTTTTATATGGGTTCATATTTAGCATGTACCTCTATTACACCAAAGCTCATTTCATGGAAAAAAATTTCATTTGTGTATTTTTAAATTAGCGACCATTTTAAATTTGTATACTCAAATGTCTTAACAACAGTATATTTTATCAACCTTTCACCAGGAAAAAAGTTGAAAAATAAAATCATCTAAATAATGATACTTAATTTTTAAAGATCCAACAACAAACAGAGTTATTGTGATTTTGCCATTTAAATAACATTAATTATAATGCAAAATCAATGTTTCCTGCATTAACTCCAATGTTTGTTGTTAGATTCTTACAATCCTTGCAATTACCCGTTATGGAAATAAAAATTATCAAGTTTAAAAACAAAATGGTGGCTAGCGTCTTAACGAGACATTTTATGATATTTGTTTATGTGAACTTTTTAGTTTATTTTGGCTTGCTGAATAATCAGGAAAAGTTTGTACCTAACACCCTGTACAGGGTGAGTTTCTTAAAGTGATCCAAAAGATAACTTTTTTATTTTAAATGTCACAGTATACTTCTTATGGGGGACCCCCTTTACTTTTTTATTCTGGTTTCAGATATGTATTTCACTTTTCAAAAATTCCCGCCATTTTTCCAATATGGCGGCCAACTTTAAAATTTCTTATAGAACATCCAACATTTTATGGTGTTTTTGAAATTTCCATGTTATTTTAAGACTTTTTTATTCTTAGTAATTTTTCTCTAAAACTAACGGTTAGGAAGCTAGAGGCAAAGAAAGTTCATTTTTAGTTCCATAAGAATAACATGGGGCAAACTTTATCTGCCCATATCTCCGAAACCATTGATAAAAATAAAAAATACTCAAGAATAAAAATTTCTTAAATTGATGTTTTAAGAACATTTCACTGATAAAAATGATCATTTACGGATAAATTAACTTCTTTCCAATATGGCGGACAAAATATAAAATTTTCAAAAAAAGTTTTTGTTATTATGAAAAAATGTTTTTAAAACATCAATTCAAGACATTTTTATATTTGAGTATTTTTTTAT
This sequence comes from Neoaliturus tenellus, assembly GCA_030545055.2. NCBI lineage: Eukaryota > Metazoa > Arthropoda > Insecta > Hemiptera > Cicadellidae > Neoaliturus > Neoaliturus tenellus. The sequence continues at coordinate 254,523,064 of CM061533.1, read as the reverse complement.
TTTTATCAATGGTTTCGGAGATATGGGCAGATAAAGTTTGCCCCATGTTATTCTTATAGAACTAAAAATTCACTTTAATTGCCTCTAGCTCCCTAACCGTTTGGTTTAGAGAAAAATTACAAAGAATAAAAAAGTCTTAAAATAACATGGAAATTTCAAAAACACCATAAAATGTAGGGTGTTCCATTAGAAATTTTAAAGTTGGCCGCCATATTGGGAAAATGGCGGGAATTTTTGCAAAGTAAAATACATATCTGAAACCAGACTAAAAAAGTAAAGGGGGTTCCCCATAAGAAGTATTCTGTGACATTTAAAATAAAAAAAGTTAGCTATTGGATCACTTTAAGAAACTCACCCTGTATATTGTTAACTATGCTTTACCTTAATTTTCAAAATATAACATTATAATATAAATGAAAAGGTTAAAATAAGGAATAATAACACATTAATGACTATTACTTTATTTTATCCCTTTAAACAAACATTTTTGCACGATCTCACTTTTAAATGTTATTAATGGGCGTGACTTTGTATCCAGGGCAGGAACCGAGTGACGTCCGTGTATATTGCAGGAGTGCCTTGTCTGCATATACGGGATGAAGTGACCCCGTAGACCTCCCCGTTGGCTACCAATGGAGCTCCTGTGTCCTCCTGAACAAATGATTCCATACATTATCTATTAAATATTGTGAGGCATCGAAACAATAACCCTTTATGGGAGGCATAGTTGCATATTTATCAATCTTTCCATACTTAAACTACTTATGTACGTTGAATGTTTTTAATTATAGAATTATGTAGGACATTTATCAGAGATGTGAATTTTGATTTAAACCTTTGATTTTCAACTAATTCAACCACGCAGAATGCATGATCATGCTATTAATGTGGTAGAGATATTTAAATCACATCTTATTCTCTCATTTTTCTGTATAAAAGTGGCAAATCTTCTACATCTAGTTAAGTTTTTTTCAGATTTTGCACAAACTTTTTACATTCTACGTAATTGATAATTGTTATCTTATTTTATACAGTGTATTTCTTCAAAATTGCAGTCATGTTTAATTAGAAGTCTGTTTTGTTAAAACATGATTGTATCATTAAAGTGTGTGAAAAGATGTTTCTTGATTTTACATCATAACCTAGATGAATAAAACTTCGGTGAAAGAAGTAACTATAATTTTGTAATTTTAAACGAAAGCACATTACTGAAAACAAAATTAAATATTGATTTTCTCACCAAGTCGCATGGAATTTCGTCTGCTGGAGCTGTACAAAATGATGTTTGAAGCTTGAGTTTGACAGCAGATTCACATTCCGAAAGTTTAATTGTTGTTAGGTTGGCACCTAGAAGAAATTCTGATGCTGGATACACTGATGAGTCGCTGCTCTGGGGACATTATTTAATGAGTTAAATATATTTCTAGCCTTAAAAAAATTTTTAATTTACTGCATAATATATCCATTTGATTATCAATCATAATTAAGGTTGTTAATATCATGTTAATATCTAGATATGATGAGCTAGGATTTTTATGAATTGTTTGATGCATTGATCCCCTTAAGACTCATGAGCATCATGTGCAAAGTAAATTTCAATTAAGAAACTTTTGAGATTTGCAGATTCAAAAGATTTCATACTTTTATCAGTCAAATAAAATATTGGAACTTGAACTATTATTTATGGAACAAAAATTAAATGTGTTTTACAGTTTTTGACCAACCGGTAATTAAAAACTACAATATTGATTATAATCATGTTATGTCATCAATTTAAAATTGATTTAAATTCTATACCTAGGCAAAGACAAATTAGGTCTTTAGGGAAATCTCTTAGCAAATCAATTGAAGAAATTGTCAATGCTTAATCCTTTCAATATTGACGAAACAGTTAGTTAAAATACAAACATGTTGTTTCAATTCACTTTAAACTGTTAAATAGCATAGTTGTGTAAGAAGATATAACGTATACAGTGTGAGTCATAACACCCACTAAACAATGATAAACAATGTTTAGCAGCTAAATTAAATGATCTAGATCCTTTGTTACAACTTATACTCCCATTAATCAACAACATATGATAATTTTGTTTCAAATAGTTGAGGTGCTCAAAAAATATATTTTTTCAAATTTCATGAATTTTCAAAACAAAAATATTTTGGCTTAACAAAAGATTTCAAGACATTTTTGACAGGAAATCATTCAATCTCTCACAAAAATTGTGATCCTCAACATGAACAAGTGGGAGGTTGTACTAAAATTAACCGTAAACCCTAACAACTTTTACTTTTTTAAATCACCCTTTGCAGAAGCGTCAAGATAAGTTCTATTTTGTCAAAATAATGAGTGCAAAAAATCTTTCAAATGAGTTATCATTAAACCTATCGTTAATTTTTTTAATTCTTAAAAACTACCCCCTTCCCCTGAAAAGTAACCTTTTGGGAGATTTGAAAATAAAATTAACAAATTATTAAGAATGTTTAAGTTTTAACGAGTTATCTAACTCATTTTGTTTACCCGTCAGAAATTTTTGTACGGGTGGTTTGTCCCACCATGAAGCCCGAAGAGACCAAGTTTGCGGGTAGATATTGCCTCATATTTCTTCTTTTACCTTTTCATCGGTGACATTATTTCTATAGATTTTACTTTGCTAAAACGCACTAATGCTTATGTTATTGCTCCTAATTCATATGTAAATATATGAAACACTCGTACCATCTGCGTAGCGCCCCAGCCGACTACGGTGACTTGTGTCCCGGGGTTGAGCGGTTTCGTTCCTAATGTCGCAGGCTGCAGTTTCTGTCCAAACCTGATGGGTCTGCTGAGCTTGATCAGTGCGATGTCGTAGTCAACACTCTGCCAAGTGTAGTTCTCGTGGACAATTATGTCTGTTACTGGTATAAACTGCCCACCCAGGCTCCATTTTTCACTTCCCACTCTCACTCTAAAACCATCTGGGGCGATGCTGCAAAACAATATAAATTAATTTACATGTCCGATATAGATAATATAGTTAAATATACATAAAATTAAATAACATATTGTAACTTAAAAATAATATAAATTTTAAGGAATGATTTTTAACCCCATGGTACATTATACGTTTTGCTAATAGTTGTTTGCAAGTACGGTACAAAATATAAACGAGTAACGTGATAATTTAGGTTATTCATTTTAGACCCTTAAGACTTTGTCATGTATGAAAATCCGCTTCTTCACTGTGTAAATCTTTTCAAGTAAATCTTAATCTTAATTTTTTTCTTAATATTTTCTTTAATATTTATATCGATACTCACTTGTAGATATTTAAAGCTGTAGTCAAAATGAAGGAACTATTAATGACAACTCCAGTTCCCCACTGCTCCCCTTGGAACGTGATATCCGCCTGAAACAGAAGATAAACGGAAAATAGTAAGTAATATTGTAAAGTAAAAGAGTAAGTAATATTGTTTACTTTATGTTTACAGTGATTTACTAAACTTAACTTAGTCATAGATAATAATGTTTGTGTTAGCTGAAGAACCGGTGTAAGAGTTGTACAGTATTTAAATATAATCTAAGGAAAGCTTTTAACTTAGTACTGCAATAAACTAGATATGATAATGCAAATAAACCATACCGCATATGGGTAATCCCTTATTCTCACTCTAGTCCCTTTGATTATGCCCAATGAGTGTGGTTTCAGTCTTCTGGTCAGGGCTCTCTTTCGAATCTCTCTGCTTGGGATAGACTTGCACAGCTCCACACCTGCATATAAGTTACATATAAGTCCAATCCTCTAGTTTTAATGTGTATTAAACGTTTTTAGTTTTTACTGTAATTAGTTAATATAAGTTCTTTTTTCTTTTATCTACGACCGTTATATAATAGGCACTAATAATGATTTAAGCAACACCATAAACAGGCACAAGTAACGGTCTGACCGTTCGAAAAAAAAGCAACTATTGAAGTTTCATGTATTATTGACAATAATTTCCGGTTATTTACTGTAACAATGAGTAAAATGCAGAAGTGTTTTGCATTTCTATCTAAGAATATTGCAATAACCACAGCATTACAAGTAACATCAGAAAGAGGAGGTCTAAATTCAAACCTCATTGATTAATGAGCTCTTATAGATACAGGAGTCACTTTAAAATGCAGTTCCTACGACAATGAAAGCTCGGCGAGTGGCGAGATTAGTATCATAATAGGAATTACATAATCGCACTTAACTGATTGTTCCATTACTATTCATGTTTTAGTTTCTTCATGTGCTTAACTTCAAGTGCATTATATCAAGCTACATTTGGTAAGGCTGTGGCTACGTTTTGATGGGTGACCGCCAATGAACTATAAATTTACAAATATTTTATTACTTTGTGTTTACAGTGATTTGCCAAATTTAAGTTAGTCATAGATAAAGTAGTGAATGCAACGTTTTGTATTCAGCCTTATAGTCATTGCATAGCCTACTATTATATAATAAATAATAAAACTAAAAAAATATAACTTATGAATAAAAACCTCAGTTTAAATTTTTGATTAAAAGATAAAGTAAAATATTATATCACTACACTATTTTTAGAGATTTATTGCAACATACGGCAAATATTACGGTAAATGCTAAACGCTATTTTATTGTACCCAATTAATATTTAATTTCTCAAGTTTCATTTGTGTAATAATTCCATAAACTAGAAAGAATGGGGTGCTTTTATTAGTTACCCAGTCTATTAGAATGGTAGGTTTTTTTTTAAATCGCGGCTTTTTTACATATTTCCCATGGTCCGGTTTTGGTTAACTCTTTTTCCACGTTAACTACTAGTCACTTGACACATTAACGATAAAATTATTAGGAGTACAATATGACCTAGGTTCTGCCCCATTTTTTTTATCTTTCCCTGACTATTAATAAATTTAATAATAATACGTTATGCAGGAGTCTTGGTATAAATAATGCACAGTATCTTGTTTAGCATTGATCACTTTTCAACAAGTTTTTAATAATTAAATTCAAATTAATTTAAAGCAGTAATAAAGGTAAACATGTCATAAATTTAATATATTTTAGAGTTTACCGTACTTATTTATGTATTTTGTGAAGAATTGAAACTATCTTGTTTTTAATACATTTTGATATCTAAGCTAATTTTATTTTTAGTTTCAAATAAAAATGAAATACTCACCAGCCAACAGAATAAAAATTAAATAAACCAAATCCATTGTGTTCTGCTTACAACCACGATGACCCAAGATGTTGTTGAGAGTTTTATTCAAAGCAATCAATGTCTGTCGAAGTAGATTAGATAAAATTGTCAAGATTCCCAATAGTTAATTCTGAAACTAAAATCCCACACTAGAGTGGTCTGCAAAAACTTCCATTTATCAACAAAATGTTTTTAAGGAATTTGCGAAATATTGGTTAGGTTCACGATCACTCACCCCAACCACGGACGATTCTGTATCACGTGACTGATCCCGGTGGATCCCAGTGATTTCATTTTGCTGTCGGCTTATTAATCCACCGGGATTTTAAGGTTGCCGCTCACGCGCACCTTTTGCTAACCGCGAAAAAAACGAATCCGATTACTCTACCGCGGGATCGTGAAACTGACCATTGAAAGGATAAACAAGGTTATGGTCAAGTGAATAAATTACTTGATATTTGCCATTTTTAATCAGCTGGTATTATTTACTGAACTGACATGAAAACCTTTAACTTTCGCCATTTTTTTGCTTTCTTCTCTCGCCGTTAAAAATGCCGGTAATCTATCAAATTAGTCTTAGATAAAGTAGTGTATGAGTACAATCTATAGATTGTATTAAACCTTTACAAATACAATCGATTCATAACATAGTAATAATTTTATGATTCGGGGATTTTGTCCCTTTAAGCATCTAGTGTTATAATAATACTGATCATTTATTGAATATAATCACGATCATTATCGCTTTCTATGTTATATTTCAAATCTAATAAATTTAAACAAATTAAATTTTCATAAAAAAAATAATGATCCCCAAAATACTTGTAGTAATGTCTATAAAAAAGATTTTGGAGGTTTTATTTTTTATAAATCTAAATAATAAACTTAGAAACCTATAGGTTTTCTTTCTTATCATTATTTTAGCTTATACATAATGCATGAATTTGAAATACTCATGTCATTATAAACACTCTTGTTTCGAGATAACTCAAAATTTGGTGTGATGAAAAGTTTTTTATATTTAGTGTACCGGTCATGAATATAACTCAACTTTTATTGTAAGAACAGTATAAATATTTTTTTCAAATAACGTTGGCTAATAAATAAAATATATTTTTAAAATTTTTACGGAAGAGATTGTAGAATATCTTAGTCGAAACTACGTTAATGAAATAAAAATTTATTAACAACAATTTATATAGAATAGCAATAGTAAAAATTATCACTTAAAGTTATATCGTTAAGTATATTACTTTACATAAAAAATATCTATTTATTGACACTGCATTTTTAGGGTTTGTTGTAGGATTACTATTTCGGTTATGGGACATCATTATTTTAATTGTAAATAATTATAATTGAATTGTATTAAAACTTAAGAGTCATCTTTACCCCTGGGCCAATAACCCATTGTTGCGCAGTCGGCAATGTTAATCATACGGCTTTTACGATAAAACATGGTCTTGTATTCCTCTGTTTCGGACGCCGTTTTTCAACAGACTTTCTTGAAATTTAGTAAGTGTTTATTTGAATAGTTATATTAGGTTTCTCATACCTCGGAATTTTGAAAATTTAACAAATATTACTCTCTGTGACGTTGCAAAGAACTCGATTTTTCTTATTTAATATTTCAATATTTAGTAAAATTTTCAAAATTTCGAGGTATGAGAAACCTAATATAAGTATTCAACTAAACACTTACCAACTTTCAAGAAAATCTAATGAAAACCGGCGTCCGAAACAGGGGAATACAAAACCATGTTTTAGCATAAAGCCGTATGATTAACATTGCCGATTGCGCAACAATGGGCTACTGGACCAGGGGTGACGATGACTCCTAACTATGGCTAAACATTTTAATTAATGTCAATGTCATTAATCAACTGTAGACTTGTTAACACTTGAAACGGGTTGTAGTTCAAAGCCATTTCAACAAAAACAATTAAAAACATATTTTTGTTACGTAAACGCAGTCTGTGTTTACTTGTCAAGACACTATGCCAGGATGCTTTTGCTGTCGCTGAATTTGTTTACAAGTGCGAAGCTCTATTTATAGCCTGTTTCCATGGTCATCCTTGACGCCAAGCATCAGACAGTAATTGTTGATTTACAGTCGTGGAGGACAAGGAAGCAATTGTATTGTTGACTTCAATGTTTCATTAATTATTTATTGTTTGTGGTTGTATTTGTTGTTTGATTGTTCCTTGAAAAATATTTTTCAGTGAATTTATTTAAGAAATCATCGTGTAAGAGAAGAACTAAATAATTTGTTGTAGTTAATTAAGAAATTAAAAATTTATTACTAAATAAACACGTTTTATCATTATTTTATGTTTTTACTGTTTTCTTTATCGAGTTACAGACAGTCTAAAAAATAGAATCTTAATATTTTCTTTAAAGCTATAATAAATCACAAATCTTACTAGGTTTAAAAAATAATATACCATATAAATTAAAATAAGTCCCAAGTAAATACTAAGCAAGTACGAGTAGGTACTCGAAATACCATTACGTAATCTGTTTCAATTTTCATTCATGTTTATTGAAGTACTATTCATTTGGCGGTTCTGGCTTGGTCAAATTTTGACAGATGATAAAAGTACCAAACCATATACATCTGTGGAGCAGTGCACCATTGCCAGTTATGTGAGCGCAACGGAGTTTAAAGTTAATGTTGAAACTATGTCGATCGATACAACATGATCCACACATTTCCCATGTATTTTAGTCATATTGCATATCAATTTGACCCATTAATACAACTATTGCATTTATAATTATTAAATATGTTTATTTGTTTTGTATTTAGTATTTCAATATGTGTATGTTTGCCTAAAATGAACCTTAAATGGTAATGGGTTAGGCCTTTCTAATTTTGGATCGGCTGCCCATAAGGTTTTACAAAGTCTTATATATTTTTATTTTTTTTTTTAATCACCCGAAATTTGTTACAGTCGTTGAGCGTGTACCCATTATTATAACTTATTTTATTTTGTATTTTAAATGCTATTATTCCACTGTATGCAATCCTGTTTTCTTCTCTCAGTTCAACTCAGTTCTTAATATTTCCCAATCGATATTACAAACTACCCAGGACCAAGGATATTACCAGTTCACTTTCAAAGAAATAATAAAACCAATAATGTTTTATAAAAATGAATTTTTACGTCACCAAAATAGGAAAAATATATTTTTATACAGTTCATACTAGGTTTATGACAGTGTATAAATTTCCCGTCAACTTCTAAGTAAGCCAACTACCGTTTACTTTACTTGTTCCCTCCCGCTAACGTTGCCACAATGTTAGCTCAATGTTGTAATCCAACCCTTTTAAGAGTTGCACCAGTTTTCTTTTCGTGAGCAGGAATCGAACCCTGTGACATAAACATCCTGGATACAAATATCAACTTATACACTTAAGAATATAGTTTATTAGGATTTTAAAATACTCTAAGTAACGCCTCTCTTCAACATAAAGAATGCAACCATACTTTTCAAAATCTGTTAAGAACTGAAAAGTTTAATTGATACTGCCGTTACCATTGACACATGGCCCCGTTACCATGGTAACACTTAAGCCCTTGTACTTGTAATTGGTTTTGCATTGTTCAAATATATCATCCGAAACGTGGTGATTGGTTATTAAACGATCTTTGATGCCTTTACCGCGTAATAACATGTGGAACCCTTTATTGATACTCAGCGACGAAATAAATTGCTACCGAATTCTGTGTATATCGTATTTTGATGGTATATGGGTAGTAACATATTGCAATATAAATTAGTATAAACATTATTGAACTACATTTTACATTGCGTTAATCTATTACAATTTTCATTCGTTTTTATTGAAGTACCCTGGCTCAATCAAATTTTGACAGGTGACCTCTGAGATGATAATGTGTGACGTAGATGATGTCACGGGTTTTAAATGCCTTTATGGCGTCAACATGGCCTGAAAACGACCTACGTGATATGTTATCACCTCACATGTCACTAGTCAACATTTGATTGAGCCTTAAATGCCAAATGAACACTACTTCTTGATTTATTTTATTCATTGATTACTCATTTATTTCTGTCGATTTTATAACGCCGCTGTAAAATTTGTAAAATCTGAGTGTTTCATTCGTAGTTTTTAAACTAATAATAAACCATAAATCTACAAATTTATTTTTATATATTTACAAATCTATTTTATCTATTTTTACATTATGGATTAGCCACTGGATCACGTATTTATAGCAAAAGAAAGGTTTACAGTACCTGCTCTGTCTAGTGATCCAACTTGGGCAGGTGATGACTTGCCAGATATCTTGTTTTATGTCCAAGATGAAGTCGAAGTATGCGCTAAAACAACGTATGCAACGTACGTCTAATCTAACTAAAGTCGTGTGCATATTCGATTTCAAGACTACCTCTTCTTGTTTGCCTACTCCTACTATTTTCTACTCTTACTTGCCTTTTAATTCCAAACAATTTTTTATTTATTTCAAGAGTGCTAATAACGTTTTTATTAAGACCAGTATACATTTTTCTTTCCAATAATTAATTAGTTCCAAAATTTAGGGGAAATATGTTCTGGCGATTTACCTCATTGCTGTGTTGAATAGAGGAAATAATTAGTCGAATTAAAATACAGATTACTGTTTTAATTCAAAATTATAATATTGGGCTTAAATGATGTCAAGTTTATCGGAACCAAGATTTATTACATTATGATAGGTTCCAAATTAAAAATAAGGTTTTTGGTATTTTTTTTAATTAATTTTTAAAAAATCAACAATTTTAACTAAAACAATGGTTTTGTATTTAACTAAAACCGTTAAAAAGAGCTTAAAAACGATTTAGTATTTTGAATTTTTTTAACTTGCCTTACCAAATTACGGATAAAAACCAAAAATTGGGTTTTCCATGTTATTCTTAAGGTAAATAAACAGAACCCTGTATCTCGCTTATTTATTGGCATAACTTTTTAAAATTAGGTATGTAAATTCACTAGGTAGGGCTTAACTTTATTTGCTTACAACATCCTAAGGCGGCAAACATACATACTCACTCCCATGAGGTTTATAGAAAAATAATTAAAAAGCCGAATATGGATCAAATTTGATATTTATCTTACCTTATTTAAATGTCCTCATAACTAACATTTTCTAACAACATCCCATGGCAGTAAACCTATATTCTCATTCCTATGGTGTGTATGGGGGAAATACAAAATCTCCAATTCCTTTGTAAATTCGCTGAGTACGCAGCCCTGCTGCAACGGTGGTATTTATTATAATTGCAAAACGCCTATTTAGATTGCACTATTAATTCATTAATTGCACTGCATCATAGGTAAGTGGTAATAACCCAAGAATCAACCCAGAATAGTATTTAGAGAAATTTTAGCAGACGTATGTCGGGAATAAAATGAAAATTACAACAAAGTCCTGCCAAATGAATCAGCTTTTAAACAGATCATTTGTTACAACATCCTGTGAACAAAAGTTGTTAATGGAGAAAGCTTAGAATACATGAATATTCAGAGAGAGCTAAACCCTGAGCTCAACTTTGTTTTAAGGTAGCCTAAGTGTGCAGGGTTACAATTAATTCCACCATAACATAAGGTGTCACAAACTTGGATTAGGACATGGTTTTTTTCATTAAATGAAATAATATACATGAATCATGCTAAAAGTATACCTAGATTCATGTTTAGAAGAGTATAAAGTTGTAAAAATAACATGTACTTCTACAAATAAAATTGTTTTTAAATTGTTTACAGTCGTATTGTTTTGTTCTTAAATACACTGATTATAAATATAGGTCATGAATTAACCCTCAGCATATATATATTTTTTTATAAATATTAATGACTGCCTATGCTGTACGCATTTATTTCATTATATGACTAAAGATTAAACCTCTCAATAGTCATAAATTCCAAAACTGATGTGACTAACCTATAGGCCTATACAGTATATGTTTAAAGTACGGTATCTTTGGCCTTTGACTATCTAAATATCAAAAACCTCATTTTTAAAACCTAAAGTATTATCGCTCTGACTTTTGTATTGGAATACTTGCTATGCAATATTTGTGTTAAAAATAATAAATTCTGAACCAAATCCTTTTTTTAAGTGCTGACGTTTTATTTAGTGTTTTTAATTTTGTTGAGTAAAGTATAAAAATACAATACCGCGTTTTTAATTAATTAAATAGTAAGTCAATACAAATAAAATCTCCATGTTGTAAAATAAACCGTTTAACCGGTGGGATATTGTGATGGCCCGACTATTTTTTAACCGTGTATAAACTGAGGGTAACGGGCGGTCAAGGGTAGACAGCCCCCCCCCCCTAAACACAACCCAACCACCCCCTGCCACCATTGGGTAAACTTTATAATGGCTGGTCGAGTTATCACCTTGGCCTATCCCAACTTCAGTCATGTTGATCGAACCCTTCGATAAAGCACTGTCGTCATTGTTTTTAATAAAGAATTATTTGCTTAAAAAATGTTTTGTAAACAAAAACTCTTGATTGAAATTAGTGTTCTACGATGAATTGTGTTTGAATTATTCAGTTCACCTCAATTTTTATGCAATGATGTAGGTTGAGATCTTAGCTGGTTGAAAAATAGTAGTCAACATTTTAAAATTGCTTGCAATGAAACTGAATTATACATTTGAGAGGTACAAGAAAAACTAAAGCACCAGAGTTAGATTAATTAAAATAAAATTGCTTAATAGATGACTTTTATCAAATATTGATATAGTTATTGAAAATTGTCAAAAAACGTGAGGTCAACTCTTATCCATTACAGGGTTTGTAATCGCATTTGGTAGGAAGTAACCAAATGTCACTGTCGGCACAGATAAAAGTTAAATATGACGTCACCACCGATTAGTGACGCCTACAGTGGTGTCACACCCCAACGTCACCAATGACGTCACACATGACGTAATCATGACGTCATGAGCTATGTCATCATTTATGACGTTACTGCCATTATGTACGTCAAGGTCACGCCAAAAGTAAATTTTGTTAGCACTTTTGTGATTTCTAAAGTTTTATTGGAGATTCATACGATTCCCCGAGACCTTGGGAACATTAAGCAAAATTCTATGAGAAATCGCAAAAGTGCTAAAAATATTTCCATTATTTATTTAATTTGTTTTTAGATCGAACAAAAGTTTTAGAAAAAATTCCTGAATTTGTTTTACTATTTTATAATTAGTGATGGAACATGTGCACAATAATTTACGAAACAATAAAATAAACCATCACCAACAATAAACTATAAATAAAGAATTTCCATTCCACAGTGACTCCGCCAGAACCATAGTGATATTAGGGTGATAACAATCTCTTAGAGATCATTTGAACCGAGCCAAAAGCGAAGAATAATTCAAATTCTGGCTTTCTATGTAAGAAACCCAAAGTCACACTAAATTTTAACAAATATTTAAAATGTAAAAGCTTTGTACTCTAATGAACATGTTCACAATATATGGATACTATAGTAGTTAAATTAACAAATTATACTAAAACCATATCTGCTAAGGTTTGTCTTCACTTAATAGTTTAATAAATAATTTCTACTAAATAAGTCATTAATAATTACCTAAACAACTCTTCACACTACATAACAATTATTTTAATGATTTCTTCAATCGTTTAAACGTAATTTGTTAGCTGCTCATTATGTAACTTATTATATTAAATACTTTTCATAAGTATTCCGTATTGGCAATCCACATTTTATCCCTACAACTTATTCGTTGTTTTCCCACAAATATTGTTTATCGCCAACAGGGAACTGTCACAATAGGTCAAGGTCAAGTTGTTTATCGTTACCGTTGCAACCGCGCACTCATATCAAAGCCCCCGATCACTTGTTATTTGTTCCCTTTTGTTCCTTTTCTCAAGACTAACAACATTCTAAGGGGTTTTCTTTTACTCTGAATACGATTTTTAGTAATGTGTTTAATTTAATCAATGAGGTCACTTTAGAACCTTTGTTGTGAAATATCTCAATAGTGTCAATACATTACCTTTAAATATCAATAGAAACATTTTTTATATCGAAGAGGAGCTATACAGTAATATTTGAATTGCAAAGTAAAAATAAATTATTCAAAAAGATAAGATCAATTTTGTTTTTTCAGGAGACGGGTGCCATCATTTGTCACCGCCCTTGGTCCTTGTCATGGGCAATCTATCAATCTAGCTTGACAACTAACTCTTCTTAATCTTGCTGAATGAAGTGTTAATTAAGTGTGAATAGTTCTTGTGATTACCCCTCACAATAGATTACTCTTCTTGACTAGATATTAACGGTTTTTAACCCAAAGGTCTTCCATCGTTTTATTATGTGTTTAAGTTACCTTACCCTAACGTATGATATCAATGTTCTGTGATTTTTACATACTCTTAAATTAAACACTTATACAGTTACTTAATAATCTCGTACCAATGGTTTATATAGGACGTCATAGCTTAGTAAGTAATTTCCTCTCCGATGTTGCTTCTTCGGTGTTCAATTTTCAAACTAATCGAGCGGAAGTTGATTCCGGCGAAACACTGCTGTAATTTGTCTATTCCATGCAGTTTATTGTTATAGTTCCGTTAAGTATTTTATGTTTATACATTTATTGAACTTAACTAAGCTATGTATAATATGAAAGCAAAGTCATTAGGCCTAATGAAAATGAGGTCCTCGAAATTTTTTCTTTCATAAAATAACACATAAGGCAGACAAATTCACATAGGCTATCATTTTTATATAAAATATTTTCAAACTTTCTATACAATAAAAAATGTTTGAAAATGAATCTTTTAAATGTTTTCAAGAAATTTAATTTAAATCTCTTGATGTAAAAAAATGTTTTTTTGAAGTGTAAACAATGAAATTTATCTTGATATGCCTTTTGAAAGGTGAATAAGTTTCAATACTTGAATGTTTATCTATCAGGTCTTGGTAATTATTGAGCACTTTTTATCACAACAAGTGCTTTGCATAAGTAATTTTTGTGTATTCTCATTTTAGACGGTATGTGAAAACCAGAAGGAAATATCTTCAAAGTCTTACCTTCCACTTTAAAATCACACTGTCTTGAGGTGTTTTGTGTCATGAGATACTCCATTGTTTAATGTGTTACTTAACGCATACAGTTCTGAATTCAAAGACGTCTAAAATTATGTATCAAGTTAGATTATGATGAAGTTTTATTCGAGAATTTCTCTAACACACGTTGTAAATAACGTCTCCATCGTAATCTATGATCTAAGAGATGACATTTTAACCATCTAAATAAATTTGTATTAAAATCGAATTATAGGCTAGGTGCAAACTATGCTTTAAAGCCGACTCAATAAATAATATTTTCAATAACAAAATTTCTATCATTCATATACAAATTTCTATTCTATTCCTAAGAATCTATAATCTTAAAGTATTATTCTAGCTCTGATTTAAGTTTACAATATTGATTAAAAATTCTGTCAGCAAAAATTTAAAAATTTTGCCGCACATGGTGCTGGATTAAACCTGGCAGGAGGATGGCGGGTTGAGGAAGGAACGCTCCGTCCAGGCTAAGTCTGCGAGAAGTTTTAATCACTTGGAGAGTCGTTTTCCGTGATCGATTGAAGCTCGGGTTTCAACTAGTTTCAACTGATTATGTTGCACGTTGTTGCCAATTCTTCAAGAAATGCTTTGAAACTCAACCGCATTTCGGTTATGTGAAACTACTACCACGCTTCATAAGCTTTACGGTGCTTTGAAATTTGCAAATTTTGTGTACTTATTATATGTACAACAGTACTTTACTTTAGAATTTATTTATTTATCTTATCGTACCGTGTTGCAGGTGCTGACTAAACCATCACAGTGTATCCGTTCAAGGTGAGTGGCAATTTTTTTTGGTAATTGGAAACCTAAATGTAATACAAATTTCAATTTATAACAAAATTGATTGTTCTCCTTTATTCTTAACAATTCTATTAATTATTATAACTTGTTAACAGTAATTGAAAAACCATTTAGATTGAAAAAGAGTATTTATTAAAACAATAACATCCTAGTATTTTTAGTTTCAGATATTATTCTCTATGAATATGTACTGTAATTATATATATAAGTAAAATACCTAGCCTTTATTATTTTACATTACTTTTTAAACTGACAAAGGTCGTTTATGGTTCCTCTTATACACTATCCTATTATTCAATAACTAAAGTATTTAAACTCAAAATTGTCTCATGGTTTGTCATCATGATATATGCAACACATAACTCCGCTGCACATACCCTTGAAACACCATCAATCTGCAAAGATTTTTAAAGTAAAAAACTGTGCCTTATCGTTATCGGTGAATATATACACGAATTCTTAATTGTAAGACCTTTACAGGGTGATGAATATAAAAGTCAATTGCTTAAATGATTTTAACAAGATACATTAAATATATATGTTCAAAGCATAAAAATATATAACAGAATTTCACTTACACTGATGAGTAATGGCCACCAAACTAAATTAACACCAAAGTCAAAATGGGGCAAAAATAAATTTTATTTGAACTTTTGGAAAGGCAAAAATAATCCACATATTATTATTTAAAAATTAACTTCATGATTATTGAAATTAAATGAGTAATTATTTGAGTATTGAACTCGAAACAACAATAGCAAAGTATATTATGTTTCAAATGAGTTAACACATAGTCAGCTTAATATAATGTTTTTGGTATGATTTGTGTACAATATTAACAATTTTATGATTATAATATAATATTTTACCAAAGTGGATGATTTCATTATTCTTAAATAACATTAAGAAGCGAACAATCAACAATAATTCTATTCTTTATGTTTTTCTTTTTTTTATGAACACTATCAGCAAATTAATTTTTAATATATATTTTAAGAAGTTAAATTACATTAGACAAAACAACTCTAAGAGTTCTTTAACCCCTCTATTTTAATTATTCAACTCGGCAACAGGAATGCCGTGGTAAAGCCATTGATGCATAACAAAGTAGGGAACTTTCTGTTTCCCTACTGGTATTGGGCAATATATTGTTGTTGACAGAAAACATACCATGAAATTTAAATTAGTCATAAGTCTCTTAACATAGTCAATTAAGATTAAAGTAGTCCCTAAATAAAAAAAAATAATTTGTCTTATCTTTTTCGGCATTGTCATTTTAGTACCGCTGTACATATAACTTAACTGTGTGACTGTGTACAACTAAATCACTAAATCACTAAATTTTGAGACAGGGACCTCACATAGTGGGTATTTTAACCTGAGTATGAATGAGAGATGAGTGTAGGATGATTGTGGCGCGATCTTGTAGTCTTGTTACTGACTAATGCCGACATTCTCCTTAGACAGAGGACTGTTAATTAATAGCCCAACAGTCAATGGTATCTAGGGACCTACAGTTTAACGTGGAATCCGAACCACAATTTCGACCTCATATATACGAATTGGTCTAATTATGAGGATGGTCTTTATGGATGAACTGGTATTCACTACTGCGGACGTTAATCCCCACTAGAGAATATCGCATCCACAAGCCATCGCTTATAACAATCGTGACCCCCCAAGTAGCTGGAATACAGGACGACGCCACCGTCCCAGTCAACAGTATAACTGTGTAAAACTTAACCTGAGGTGCAAGTCGTTTTAAGGCGTGAAAGATTAATTTGATTCATTTAATGGATCTACAGATTATTTGATTGACAAATAAAGAATTGGGAAGGGATTACCATATTATTTCAACTGACTTCCAATACTTTCTGGAACTTGAAACTATCGTTTTAGAAACATGTCAAATATCAAAACTTAGTTGCAATCAATCTGTATAATTGTATGAAAAGAGCGTTATACAACTTAGATTCCAATCAACGACATGTGTTGTTGGGGAGGATGATTGATTTACAAGTTTTATGTTTTACTAAATTAGACTACTAACAATATCATTTATTTATTCGCGGATTTAACTTTAACGGAACAGCTTAAAAACTAGCTATATTGAACTAATCAATGTTTCACTTTCCATTTCGGTTTTTTTCAACAAGGACTGAACACCATAATTTAACAACAATTATTGTTTAAATATTATTAAATTCATTTAAAAATAAAATCCAAAAAAAAATTTTAGAAGAATTGTCAATGTTCCCTGCATCACTGTTTGTCCTCTTCATCTTCTGCAGCATAATGCAACGCGTTGCTCTAAGCGGTCCCTAGTGGGCAGTAAAGTAGCACACAACTCCGCACTAATCAGCAGCTCTGCATTTCAACGCAGCATTAGTAGTAAAACTATACAAATTTTTTAGTTAATCCTTTATTAAAAACTAGCAGTTACCCGACGCGCATTGCTGCGTTCAAATTAATTTGTTTGCAGAAATAAAGCTATTTTATTAGTTTTTTGATTATAACAAAAAAGTCAATGAACTAGAAATTAAGTATATAATTTTATTGTAAGGCCAAAGGAAAAACAATAGTTTTTGTCTTTTGATTTAGTGTAAAATGTTCAGGCATACCAAATCGTAATCACACCATGTAAAACTGGCTTACGAAAAACAGGCATTTTCCAAATTTAAACCCGGAATGGTCAAAGATTACCCTTGTACCTTATTGATAAGTGCAAGAGAACCTATGAGCAAAGAGGAACGTCCATGTCAAACTTCAACCCCGGAAGTCCTAAATCTAAATTAATTTTCGAGTCCAGTGGAGAGGAGCCCTAAAGTACTTAAAAAGCTATATTTGCACAACCGTTTCTTGGTAAGTACCTATGAACAAACAGAATCATCCATCAAATTCCAACCCCGGTGGCCCTAAAGTAATTTTGAAGTCCAGTGGGGTGGAGCCCTAAAAAGACTCAAAAACTATACTTGCAAAACCGTTTCTCGGGGAGTACGTATGAGAAAAGAGACACATCCATGTCAAATAACAAACCTGGAGGCCCTCAAGTAATTTCGAAGTCCAGTGGGGCGGAGCCCTAAATTGCCTGAAAAACTATATTGGCAAAACCATTTCAAAATAAGCACCTATAAGCAAAGAGAATCGCCCATAAAATTTCAACCCCTGTTGCCCTAAAGTAATTTTGAAGTCCAGTGGGGCGGAGCCCTAAAGAGCGTAAAAACTATATTTGCGAAACTGTTTCCTAGTCAGTACCTATGAGCAAAGAGAATCGTCCATGTCAAATTTCAACTCCTGATGTCCTAATGTAATTTTGAAGTCCAGTGGAGCGGAGAGCCCTAAAGTGCTTCAACAACTATATTTGCAAAACTGTTTGTTAGTGAGCACCTATGAGCAAAGAGAATCGTCCATGTCAAATTTCAACCCCTAATCTCTAATGTAATTTTGAAGTCCAGTGGGGCGGAGAGCCCTAAAGTGCTTCAACAACTATATTTTCAAAACTGTTTGTTAGTGAGCACCTATGAGCAAAGAGAATCGTCCATGTCCAATTTCAACCCCGGTAGTAATAAAGTAATTTTGAAGAACTGTGGGGCGGAGCCCTAAAATCCTTCAAAAACTATATTTGAAACCGTATCTTAGTGAGCTCCAATGAGCAAAGAGAATCATCCATCAAATTTCAACCCTGGTAGCCCTAAAGTAATTTTGAAGTCCAATGGGGGCGGAGCCCTAAAAAGTTTAAAAAACTATATTTGAAAATCGTTTCCTAATGAGTACCTATGAGCAAAGAGAATCGTCCATGTCAAATTTCAGCTAGGGAGGGGAGGTCCTAAAGTAGTTTTTATGGCCAGTGGGGCGGAGCCCTAAAGTGCATTAAAAAACTATATTTTCAAAACGGTTTCTTAGTGAGAGTACCTATGAACAAAGAGAATCGTCCATGTCAAATTTCAACACGTGTAAGTGATTATAGCAATTTTGAGCGTATGTGGGGCAGAGCCCTAAAGAAAACATGAACATAAACATAATACCTCATAGCTGGTTACTTCTATGATTATAAGCATTTGCTTGAATGAAACTTTCACTTTTTTTAATTACTGTAGTTAATTTTGTAAACACTAAATTTCTAAAACCTGACACTGCACCATTGTATGCCCTCTGGGTTAGAGACCTTTGGACAGATTTGCACCAAACTTCACACAAACCATCTTCGAATAATGCTTAATAATGCCTGAAAGTTTCATTACAATCTGTTCAGCGGTTTCTGAGATTTCAAAAAAGTATTTTGCAATTGATTATACTGTGACACTAAAATCAGTATCATTTCAACCCTACAACAAGAGAATTTGAGAGTTTGTTTAAAGAGTATTTGAAACTCTAGTTTCAAACTTTAGGTTTCTAACATTACTCAGCATAAATGTTACTTACTAATTATCTTCAAGGCTAGTATTACTAAGGCTGTAATTTATGGTAAGGGTTATGTGAGAGTTAGGCGTACTTTGATTTATGATGAAATGTGGTTCATGAACAATTTATTCTTACTAGTGTTGATTTATTCTTTAGAAACGGAACTGATTCAAAGTGGTGTAGTTTTTACAGTGTTTTCTTATTTTCATACTCACTATTGGCATTCAGTAAGAGAGATTTAGAGACTAGCTAAGTAGAGCAAAAAAATGGATAAATTGCAATCGTGGTGGTTAAAATTACTGAAAGACATGATTTTAGAAAGACGTCCATTTTAACCCTTTTTGTATTAAAAGATATTCCATATGTTGCATTTTGATCAAAATACAACTGGCTGGGTAGCTGAGTGGTTAAAGAGCTCGCCTTTGAATCTGAAGGTAGCCGGTTCGATCCTGAGAAAAGTTAGTGCTTTTTGATATTTCGATACTGGACCCAGCTGCCTTTGGTCATTGGGCTATTAATTAATGATCCTGACAAATAAAACAGCTGATATTTGTCAGTAACAAAGCTACACCTCATCTGATCCATCACAATCATCACACTCACCCCTTCAGTCATACTCACCTTAAAATACGCACCACAGAGTGCGTCGGTGTTTCAGATAAAGTAAAGTAAAGTACAATTAAAGTATTGACTATATACAAGATTAAAACTTAATAATTTGCTAAACAGTTTTCTTTACTCTATGCATACTTAGCAAATCTGGTTCATTATTGTTGTCACTATAAATCTATACTAATTATCCTTCATAATATCAGCTACTATACCGGGTGTCCCAGACCACCCGTACACCCCTTTTAAAATCTACAATATTGATTAATCACAAAAACAAATTGTACCATTATAGGTAAATCGGTTGCGCTCTATCCATTGATGATAATTTCAAAGTACAGGGTGTACCAGAAGTAACCTACCCAGACCGTAAGTCATTAATTTTAAATACGAACCCCCTCTTTTTATGGTATTTTAGGTTTCTAGACATAATTTAAGACTACTTTAAAATTTAATGTGTATCTCTAATCCTAACGGTTTGTGAGATAATGGAGGTCGAAATTTGATTTTTGCCCATAAGAATAACATGGGGCAAAATTTCACATCCATTATCTCTGTAAATTTTCCGTTACACTAAAAAAGCCTAGCTTTAAAATGCCATAACTTCTTCTTTTAAACACTTTAGCATCATAAATTGTTAGTTTTGTCAAGAATTATTTCATTTTTCCGTGATTTTGCCAATATAATAAAAATTTTTTAATATGTATAAAAAACTAAACTTAATTACGTGAAAATCGGTATTTTTTTATGAAATATTATCTAAAATGAGGTTATAAGATATTTTTATGCTTGGACTGTTATGTTGATTGTAAAACTTTCAGTGTTAATGGATATGACAATTTGCTCCATGTTATATTCTTAAGGGAAAAAATCAAACTTCTACCTCCATTATCTCCCAAACCGTTATGATTAGGTATACACATTAAATTGTAAAGAAGTCTTAAATTATGTCTAGAATCTAAAAATACCATATAAAGTAGGGGTTCATATTTAGAATTAATGACTTCTGGTCTGAATAGTTTATTTTTGGTACACCCTGTACATAGAAATTATCATCAATGGATAGAGCGCAACCGATTTACCTATAATGGTACAATTTGTTTTTGTGAATAATCTATATTGTAGATTTTAAAAGGGGTGTACGGGTGGTCTTGGACACCCGGTATATATCATTTGATAAAAAAAATTATAAATTGATTATAGGCAATCATCCAAATTTGGCCATGACACAATGTTGACCAGAATTTACTTAAGAAATTCAATTAAGAAATATATATACATATAAATTACAAATTAATAAAACAGTTTTTATTAGATAGTTTATTACCAAAAGTTATTTGGACAAATTTATCAATAGTTTGAAATATCCATTGAGTATTGTTAACATATAAAAGTAGCAGCATTAAATGTTTACGAAAGACTAAACCATTTTCTTTTGCAGAATTATTTTAAAAGTATAAACAGTAATGCTTCAATTTCCATTTTGTCGTTGACCGAATTCGTGAACACAAAAGCAGTATAGCAGGAGAAACTTACAATGTAGTCGTTGTGTAGCACTCGGATCTATTTGGTATTCATTGGACCTTTTGCTTATTTAGTTGTCACCACGGCGAGGCGTTATATATAATTTGTAAAAAGCTTTTCCAAACCTTAATGCCATAAAATAAAATTTTTAACAGTTTATTAAAATAAAAATCCAACTAAAAATAAAATATGGAAATTTTTATTATATAATATTACTAAATTATTACATTTGAAATCATAAATAACCTGTGTTCTACACATTGCAACAAGTATATTTTGTAGTTTAAATTGTATTTTATAGAAATTATGATGTATATTTAGATTCAAATTATTACACGAGAATCTACCCTCACGAGTTAACAGATTCATCTTGAAATTAGTCATCATGGATCAATTAGTATAGCCTGATAAGGAGCCTCTTAAAATGCCTTCAATCGAATAATAGTAGTACCCTTGTATCTTTATCAATGTTTGTTTGAAAATGCTTGAATGCATTTATATTGTAGTGGATTTAGCTATTTTTATTGCAGGAAGTTATCATAAACCGTTTAAAATTTATAAATCGTAAGCAATACACATTATTTACACAGTTTAACTATCCTGTACAACATAATAAGTTTATACATAAATTAGAAAAATTAAAAATAGCGTTTAGTGTTTACACGTAATGATATGCCATTTATTACAAAAACTCTCTAATAAAACAGTCTTCACATCACAACTCTCAAATACATAAAACAATATAGCTGAAAGTCACATTCAACATCAATATTGTAACACCGAGCGTCTTCGTGGTGGGAGCAAAATAGCACACTAACACAATTTATTAATTTATTTATTAGGTTGGCCAATTAAATACAAAACTTTACTAGTTCAGATACACATTACGAACAAGACTGCTAAGACATTGAAATGAATACGTTATAACTCAAATTATCTATACAAAATCGTTCACTATCAAAATTTCGATACACTACCGGGACAGAGGACAAACACTCGTTAACCCGAAACTCGGGCCACCGCCATTGACGCGGCGCGGCGGTGGCGGCGCGCCGCGGCGCAACGCCAGACGCAGGTGCTTAACTCAACGACTCAGAACCGACTGGGGCGAGGTGACAATTGTTCGTCAGCACGATGAAGCAGTGTCAACCAATCAGAGCACTGCTGCTTCACGCTGGTGCCTTGATTAGTGGAGCTCTCTTTGGATCACCACGGACATTAATGAAACTAAAACTGGACATTGTCGACAACTCAACACACCGCTTGGTGATGACAGACACCACGTCAGCACATTCTATAACCCATACGCCGCCTGAGCCGGGATCGGTGGGATTATCCAAGAGGCATAATACTGTCTTGCCAGGATTGGCTTGACTACAAATAAAACACCATTCCCCTAAAATATTATATTGTAGTGACGGTAAAATTGTTATGATTGGGGTGGTTCCAACTGAGAGTATTATTTATTGGTCTAGGGTTTTTTTTGCCGTCACAATATTATTACAATACAACTAAAGTTTTTTTTTCACTGAACTAGCCTTAAACCAAAATACACATTGACACTTTAATAAAACGAGAAATAGCCATTGCCTTAATTGATTCCATGATTACAGTAACAACAACTAGGCGGCATTCAAGATGGTTTAAGAATTGCAAATCACTACTTTACCGGAGTGGCGAGCGATGGAGAGAGAGGATGAGAGGATGAGAGATGGTAATGCAGTCTTTGTTGCGATGGTCGGATCTCCTTTATATTCATTAGTACGTTGGTTGAGTCGCCAACAGAGCGGTCGGCCTTACCTTCTAACTGAATCTCTTTGGCCTCTTCTAGGAATTCTTGAGTAATGAAAAATAAAAAATTAATTTTTTGTCAACACACGGATGGATTGCGTCAGTTATATACAAAACACTCACTTACGAAAACCTATATCTTAAAACTTAATGATTCCTTAAAGGAGTGGTTAGTAAAAGATTTTTTAAATGGTTTCTAAATAAATGTGTGATCGGAAAAAACAAATATTAATTAATTAAAGGCAATAAATTTTCAAAGTTAAATAATATTTAGATTTAATCAGTTAATACCCTGTTTCAAAATTTTACGTTAAAAGTCGATGATTTTAATTTTATGGGTCAGAAAACTATTTATAAAATTTCTATATGACATAGAATATACCTATTACAATTACCAAATGAGCACTAATCTGTTTTACATACTTGTAAATATGAGAATACAAAAAGAATATGACTTAAGTTTAACCAATTCTGCAGAAGTGGGGTTCCCTCTGTCCTAGATATAACTAATCTAATCATTGGCAGCACACAAGTTCCACTTTAACTTCTAACGACCCATCTGTAATGTCATTATAGTAAACTAATAACTGATCAAGTTACCCACTTTCCCCGTTCACACCTCTCTGTCCAATTTACGATTATAATTTTATGTAGAACAATTGCTTTAGTTCATATTTTTTTTAACTTCGATGATGAGTTAAAATATAATCGTGAGAAGGTGATGATTACTTAAAATTATTTACTGTCGGTACTTATCTTAGTAAAAAGGGGGTGCAATTTCATTCATTTTTTTATAAAAGTAACATGTAACAGCTTATTTACACCATTGTTTTATGGGAACCACGGATGCCGGTAAACAGCGATCAACAATGTAAGCAACAAAATATGAAACACAAAATGAAAAACAGCTGATTTACACCATTGTTGCACCACATGCTAGAAGCATCCTCATTATTAACATTTCAGGGTTGCTTATTAATCACATTTTTTATAAATAAATAATTATTATGATAAATAAATACGCCATATTTGGTAAACTCAGAAAAATTAATTCTTTTTTATGATTATGAAAAAAATACATAATTGAATTTAAAATAGTCAACTTGTCTAAGATATCTCAAAAGCCGTTTGAAGTTAAAAGTTTTAATTGTAATATTCAGAATTTACGTAAAATTTCAGTACAGTTTTATCTAAAAAGTTTTTTTTTTATATTTCAACAAATAACAAAGTTATAGGCAAAAGAAGTTTTGAGCAAAAGACAGTTTTTTGAGCACAGCGAACGAATCAGTACAAATATCTGGGATTTTTACACATCATTCTGTTCAGCTTATAATTCCGCACTACTTTGCTAATTTGACATTTGCTGTAACTCTTATAGTTTGCGAGATCCCAATGGTGAGCATAAAAAATGAACACACTGTATTATGTAACTTTTATTATAGGACATACAAATATTTTATATACTTGATAACAGTCACAATATTTATAATTCGTATACAAAAAGGTATTCAATAATTCAGAATCAAGCTTTAATTTTAAGAAAAGATACAGTATTCGCTCTGGATGTTGATCATACTGTACTGAGAAGGCTTCTCTAATGGTATATAATAATAGGAGAACTTAAGTTTAACAAGGGACTTTAAGACAATGATGCAAACTTTATGTTTAGAGACGTGTCATAACCAGCAACTATTAAACGCAATTTAAACTTAACGTGTCTAAAACAAAGTGAGTGTAAATTAACAGTGTGTGTTTATACATAGAAACATTTTAATGAAAATGTTAAAACACTGACACTTCAATACCCACTGGACCCCATTGGCGACCATATTTTCGTTTATTCAAAGAGATCTGTGTGCCTTAGTGCCCAGTTTGTGTTTTGTGGTCACCCTCAAAACTGAGGTCAAAGTGATACTGTTTCTGACATCAGTTTGTTATTATGAAACTTGAGCAACTATTAAATATATTGTAAAAAAGCATCAGCTCTCTCTCTATATATATATATGTATGTATGTATATTTTTTATTGACAATTGCCTTAATTTTTCTCAGTTAAAACTACTAATTTGGTTTTCCAACACTGAAGTAGTATAAAGTAAAAATTATTTACGCCAATAGAAATACATTGTTGGATTGCTAAACAAAGAAAGGTCCAACCTTAGGTTGTAAAACGGGTTGCTGGAGGAATACTAAAGCGTGCAAGGGTCGAAGACCTCATCTGGCACAGCCCCAACGGATTTGCCGGTAATTTATCAAGAAACTGGATTACTTATCTTTTCAGTTTTCTTTTTTGCAATGACTACAAACGACTCAACAATATTTTTTTCTGTTACAAGTAATTTATTTTAATTTAAACTAGAGATCGCCTCCTGATCGAAATTCGATCAAAATTTCAGATGATCTGGACCCAAGAAGTTTAAAAGACATTTTATAACTGAAACATCTGTTCTCCCTGTTTTATAACAGTTGTTTTTGGAACAGCTGTCAATGAGTCAATAAATTATCCCTCCTCCATAAGGTTAAAATTGTAACTGAAAGCCTGTTGGGCATAGCCCTGGAGTCCGATAATAATTAGAGTGTGATTCTGCTCATCTACAGGACTATATCTTACTAACGGTATGCGCAGATTTCTCCTACGATGCTCACGAGCTGAGAAAAAAGGAGGAAACGAAACATGCTTGTCGATTAATATATAAGTAATATAAATATGAAATTGTGACGTAAAAAAATAATAATAAATTTGAGATTGTTATTAAGTCATATAGCAATTAAGTTAAACAACTTAAGCTTTTTTTAATATTTTAAATACTACTCTGTTGAATTCTTGCACATTTTTTGCTCATTTTGATGTGGGCAATAACCTCCTGAATTCCTGAAATATTTATCCGAGCACCCTGTATATTTATTTTAACTGTAATATTTCATCCATTTATTTAATTCTAATTATTACTATTGTTATATAATGTTCATAATTATAACTTAAACGAGTAAAAAACTTATAATATTGCAAACTATACAAATCAAGGTTTTGTTTTAAAAATAAAAACCAACACACCAGTTCATTGCATGAAATATGGAGATGCAATTCACGTGTGAAGTATTTCAAATAACGGTCGGTTTGTGTTACCGTATATTGATACAGGCAGGCCCCGGAGATAGACCGCCCACCTGGGCACCACATCTGATATCGGATATAAACGTTCACTGCTGAATATCCCACACATAGCCTACTGCGTTCCCTGTGGATTAACCGAATAAAACATTTATAACGTATGAACGAGCTAGAATTATTCGAGCATATATCAATTTAAAGTTCGACTCCACGTAAGATATTTAATTTGCATTGAACTATAACCTCAACCAAAATGGTAACATATCTTTATGGATTATTTAGTTGATACGCACTAAGAAATTGAATTTCAAATCGAAGTGGTGAAAGTTATTTTTGGAGGTTTAATCCGTTTCTGGAAGATAAAACACTTTGTTCACGAAAAGGTTAACAAATATGCCAGTTATCTATACACTGTTTGCCTACCCTTGTTCTGTCCTTTTACGAATAAAGCCATATGAACGTGTTAAAGTACCGTATTTTAAAATAAATTACTACAGTGGGTTTAACGAGAAAGTTTTTTTTCTACAATATTAGCGTTGAACACTTACAAAAAAGTCCTGTAAACGGTAATTAAAATTATATAGTACAAGAAATGGTGGTCTTAGATGTTTCATCTATTAACTTCGATGTTTCATTTTTATTAACTTCAATTGAATTATATATTAGCAACCCTTATTTAGATCAAACATGGGTTTGAAAGCACCATTGCTGTATGAGAAATGGGAGAGTTGAATACAGTTTTGGCACCGTTCCAACGTGAATACGTTACACATATATGGGCTTTCTGTTGCATTCTAAACTGATATGAACATTTAAAAAGCTATTTAATCATCTCGTTTAAGATGAATTGATAGTTTAAATTCAAACATTTATTATGATATTTTTAATGAAATAAGCATTCATTTATTAGATACATAACAGTTTCAAAAGTGAACTCAAAAACAACGTCCCAAGTCATACTGTGCTAAGATAATTTTAAAATTGTTTCCAATATTTTCATAGCAGCAGAATGAAATTCTTGACGATTAAAATAGTTAACTTAATTTATGATTTTCCATCTTATGACACCATGTTAGGTGATCTGCCATCTGACATTAACACTCGTCATCTTATGATTTTACGAATCAAACATTACTCATTGTTGAATGAAATACATTACACCAATTCTTTTTAAATCCGCTAAAAAATTATACAAATATTATCACAACTAGAAA
This sequence comes from Neoaliturus tenellus, assembly GCA_030545055.2. NCBI lineage: Eukaryota > Metazoa > Arthropoda > Insecta > Hemiptera > Cicadellidae > Neoaliturus > Neoaliturus tenellus. The sequence continues at coordinate 254,495,305 of CM061533.1, read as the reverse complement.
AAAAACTATAGTAAAACAGGTTTTTTATGAGACAAAAAACCAATAATACCTCGAGCTTACGATGTAAATTCATCTGCTCGAGTAGCGCTAAAATGTTTAACTGTCAAAGAACTCATCTGGCGCCGTCGTCCCAACGGATTTATCTGTGATTTGTTAAGAAACAAGAAGCTTACAGTTTTCATTCCTTACTTACACATTGATTTTTCCGTTTTTTAAATAAAAAGTTATTTATACGTTGTAGGAAAGTTTTCGTTACAATAACTGGTAAACCTTTAGAACCTCTTTTTTATTTGTAACCATTATATAAACTAATAATATTATATGTTTAGTATTGTTTAACTTTACTACGCAGGATGAATTAAATTACTAATAAATATATTTGCAACCAACCCTAATTGATAATTTGTTCAAATGCCTATTTTATCATTAATATATATATAAGTAGTTAGATTTGGTTACTTCTGGCTCAGGGCACATGCCCCGGAAGCCACGTGCCGGGGCACACAGCTTCCGGTCGTATATTAAATGAGGGGTGAGGAGGTGGGGTGAGCGTTTGAAGTAGATTTGCGCATAAATTAAAAGTTAGTTCAAAACTGAAATTCAACAATTTGGGAGTGAACTAAATGTGCGCATAAATTAACCGGGTTCAACTAAAACCTCGCATAAATTAAAACTGAAATTTCACATTTCAGTTCAAAACTGAAATTCAACAGTGGAATAAAAGTAGAAGTTAGTTGAAAAAGGAGAGGGGATAATTGCTTCAAGGTCATCCGGAGGAAGTTTTAAAAAAGACTGAACTTCTAAGAGTTCAGTTTAACATCGATCGTCGTACAGGTCAGTCGAAACCGACGAGCGACCGAAGAATAGCTTCAAGATCATTCCTCGCCGTCGAAGATACATCCGAAACTTGGACGGGGTTCTGTGGATTCGGTGAAGGCGAAGTTCTCGGAGGATTCTCTCTCGGGTGGGTAGTAGACGATATTTCGTGAACTTGTACTTGTTCTTGGTTTGTATCCATCTTCGTGTAGTGTGTAATTTAGAGCGGAGTAGTTGTCGGTCGAAGAGCGTATAGAAGAATGAAACAGGAATTGTCGTGAGCGCACTTATATAAAGAAGGGTGGGGGTAAAATATGAAAACCTGCTGAACACAGTCGATAGGTGTAACAAGTTCGAAGTTGTGGAAACGTAACATCGAACGCAAAATGTTGTGAATAACATTATCATCAACGTGAACCTGCGAAGTTCTAACAGAGTATAACGGGTTAAAACTTAATTTCTTCCTCACTTTTGTTAAATTTGTTTTAGTCTTTAAAACCGATGGTTTGGAATTATTTCGTAATATATGTTGTGTCCGCAAAAGTTTCAATTTCAAACATTGCGTATCCATCACAAGAAGTATGTCAGACGTGTAGAAGTGAGAACAAGACTGATGAATGAGATATAACGTCGAGCACGCGAAGGTGATTCAAACAGGACGACATGTGCTAATGTAAATGAAATTTCAGGTTAGTAGCAATTAGACTTGTATAATAAAGTTGGCGAAACGTATATATAATGAGTAGGAAGGATGCGAACAACACAAATGCGAGTTAATTAATGGTCGCGGCGCGATGAACAATCTTCTTTTATAACGGTTATCGCGTGAGAAGATCAGTTGCGCATGAGCGCCCAAGTGGAACCTCCCGTGTTCACTCAAGCGGAACCCCCCCCCCCCCCCCCCCCCCGGTGACTAATGAAGCGGAACCCCCCCCCCGGTGACTAATGAAGCGGAACCCCCCCCCCCCGTGACTAATGAAGCGGAACCCCCCCCCATAAAAAATGGAGATTAAAACACCCCCCCCCCGGTGGTCACTCAAGCGGAACCCCGCCGGGTCGATGACCGGTCAATGGCCGGTCACGACCGGTTGCTAACCCCATCTAATTACCACACTTCACATCGCATGCCAGCCATGAACTACTATTGTTTGAATGAAACAGAACTAAACATGGCAGCCACCATGGAAAATTCTAACCTCAAACCTTGGTTTTACGTCACTGCGCATGCGCCGCTCCCACTCCTTCGTTTCATTTTTATGCCGCTATAACTTGTACTGGAGTGAGCCAACTTCACGCTACGGCGCCTAGTCCTGTATTACTCACTTTAGCGCTACTGCGAATGCGCCTAGTCTGTATTACTCACCTTAGCGCTGCTGCGAATGCAACGAGTTCTTCGGATCGGAATCACTCCTCGCTATTGCGCATGCGCCGAGTCCTGTATTACTCAATTTAGCTCTACTGTGCACGGAAAGTTCTAACCTCAAACCTTGGATTTTACGTCGCTGCGCATGCGCCACCCCCACCCCTTCGTTTCATTTTTACACTGCTGCGAACTGGAGTGGATTGAAGACCGTACTGGAGTGAAACAATTCCCCCACCACTGCATTAATTACCCCCACCACTCGAAAACCCGAGGAGCGATACGAGCCCGATTTTCGCGTCAGTCGTCAACGAGTTTTCATAGCGAAAAGTCGTTGGCGACTCGGTAAGAGGTTCAAATATATAGTAGGCCTATATATATTTGAACTTCTTATACTACGTTGCGTTCTTTAATGCAATGTGGTATGTGTGTGTGTGTGTGTGTGTGTGTGTGTGTGTGTGTGTGTGTGTGTAAATATTAGTTGTAAGTTGCACTTAATTTAAGAATTAATTTGCGCATTGCGTTGTTAGTTATAAGTTGTGTTTAGCGTTAAGGTGTATTAATTTTAAGAATAATGATGGTATTTGGTTGTGTTGAATTATTTGATATTTAATAATGATGTGTTGTTAGTTTTAAATGTTGTAATTAATAATTAATGTTGTTGTTTTGCCTTTCAGCTAGATGATAGGGGGTAGATTAAATGTAAATTCAGAAGTTCGGTTGAACTTCACTTAGAAGGGGTGGGACATCCGCAAATTGTAGGTAGCGGACTAGGTTTTTGAATTTTGTTTAGGAATATGATGGGTGGGATTAGTTGGGTGGGTGTTAGAGTTGCGTTTCTGCATTAGCTGTTCCAGTTTCCCTTCGAATTCACGGTTACGGATGGACCCGGACCGGCCCGTTACGGATGGACCCGGACGGGCCAAACAAAATTGAGTCGATGTCCCTCGCAGAACGTAACTAGTGGGTTGGGAGTGGGAACCGTTAGGCAAACAGGGTGGTGGGAACAGTTACTACTGTTCCCATCACCTTGGTTCTTTATAAGTCTTGAATGACCTTGACCCACTTTCGGAAGGGTCAATGACCCCCCCCGTGTTCACCCAAGCGGAACCCCCCCCCGTGTTCACCCAAGCGGAACCCCCCCCCGTGTTCACCCAAGCGGAACCCCCCCCGAAAATTAAAATGCCTATAACTCGATAATGGATTAACGGATTAGGACAAGCGATACATCATTGAAAAGGTCTATGTAAGACGAACATTTTAGTCAAAGAAGAATTTAGTTATCTTATTTTAGTCAAAAGTTATGCGAATTATTTGAAATAAATACCCCCTCTCTTTCCTTCTCTCCCACCTTCCCCCACCTAACGGTTGTTAACCCTTCTCATTAGCATACCGTTATAAAAGACGCATCGACCACGGCTAACGTTTCATTCTGATTCCAGACGTTACGCTGCGAACTGCGAACAGAACTACCACGATGTCATCCCTGCCGACTACAACTTCCACTACAGCCTGCTCTTCTATTACAAGTTCAACTTCTACTTCTACTACGGCTTCAACTCCAGCCAAGAAAACTCTTCGCTTGAAAAATGCTCCCGATTGGTATAAGAAGCAACTAGACTCGAAACCTTCAACTTCTGGAGCTCCTCTTCCCCCGGCTAACAATACCATACGTCGCAGCATATTTTCACCGCCTTCGTCTTCAAATGACTCCACACCGCCTTCAACTAACATGCCGCCACCGCAGAAGCCAGCTCCTCGTCCTAATACCCCTTCATTTGAAACCTTGCTTCATTGTCTTAGTACACCTGTCATTCCACTGTCACCATTGCCTCCTACCCCACCACTTACTATTCCTAAAGATCACGCCTATCCTAAAAATAAATCTCCTAAGTCTGCTCCTTCAGAGCGTTTCCAATTATTAAAAGAAGAGCGTCGTAGGGCATTTAGCCGTCCCACTACTTGCCCTGAAGTGCTCGCTAGGGGAATTAAGAAAGGATCAGCTTGTGGTAGGAAATGTGTTAAGAACGAACGTTTCTGCCGTGTACATATCATAAAACATCTTTCCGAACCACAACTGACAGAAATCCCCACTGTTGAAGACGATCCTGAAATAATATCCCTCAGAGGAGAGAGGCTTAAGAAAGGTTTGAGATATTTTTTTCTAAGTGTTGTTGACCACCAACACATATTGGCAAAATGTAACGGCAATAAATATAAAATTAAAGTTCCTGACAATTTGTGTAAAGAGAAGAGACTTAACAATTTAAGTTCTCAAGACTTTCTCCTCAGGGATAAAAAGGATCGTATTACAAGGTGGGGACGTAAACAGTAAATTCACATAGTTTTTCCAAATTTTGCTAAAAAAAATAATGGGGGAGAAACACAATGCGTTATAGCGTTGTGTTTCTCCCCCATTATTTTTTAACACTCTAAGTCTCGTGACCTACTTTTCTAAGGTCGTTGTACAGTTATATGACCTGTCTGACTTGCATTGTTTGCTAGTGTAGCTTCGTATAGCGTGCAAAGAATGGTTCCTAATTTTGTTAAACAAAATCAGGTGGTGTCAAAGAAAGGTGATGAGTTTGTGCAAGGAAGTGAAAAGTTTACCTTACTACAACTACAAAATAACAAGTGGGATGGAAAAAATAAAAGATTGTCAAAAATAAGTTTAGGCACGGAAGAACATGATGCTGTTATTTTAACACAAGTGCCACAACTATCAGCTACTGGTGTTAACTTTATATGTGGAGGTAGACGATTAACCCATGTAAAATCTGGTAAAGATGATAATGATTGTGTTGTTGTGAAACAAACTATAGTTTTAGATAAAATAAATAACTTATATGATGGAAAAAATAGACGAATATCTAACATATCACCAGGAATAGCTCCGAATGATGTTGCTACTATTAATCAAGTTATAGCAACCTCTAATAACGATCCATCTGTGTATACATGTAATGGTAAACGTATCACAAATCTTGATAATCCTACACGTAACAAAGATGCTACTAATGTAGAGTATGTAATGAATCTTGTAGGTAATGTAGTTATTGATATGCATAATCATTTGATTAATGCATCGATGAAACACAATAAAATCGAAGATTCTCAGAGAAACCAATGGATTAAAGATGAAATCATTGATAGATACTAGTAAAACTTATGAATATTTAAGTATAGAATACACAAAAAAAAGGATTCTTTATCATAAAGTATTTCATAGAGTGAAGACGTTGGTTACATAAAACAGCATAATGAAGACCGCATCGTTCAGTCGTCGTCAGGACATTGGCAAGAGAGGACGTGGTATAACATCAGCTGCATTATCCCTGCTCAAACGGATTCCTGTTGGTGCTGTTGTAAATCGAGCGATAGACGCTTTACCATACGAATTACATCTGCCCGGAGGTTATCAATATTGTGGACCTGGAACTAATTTGGCAAAACGTTTAGCAAGAGGAGATCCTGGAATTAATAAATTAGATCAAGCTTGCAAAGAACACGATATAGCATATTCAAAGTATAAAGATTCAACAAATAGATCAATAGCGGATAAAATTCTAGCGGAAAGAGCTTGGCAAAGAGTAAAATCAAGTGACGCAAGTATTGCAGAAAAAGCAGCGGCTTGGGCAGTAACTACAGCCATGAAGACGAAAGCTAAATTTGGTGCTGGAAGACGACGTCGCAGAGGAAGACCTGCAAAGAGAAGAGCTCCCAAAAGAGGTGGAAACATTAAGAAGAGACGTCGTAGAACTCGTAAAGCAACAGTAAAGAAAGCTTCTATTTGGTCAATGGTAAAAAACGGAGCAGGTTTATACCTAAGACCGTACCGTGTGTACTAAATAAGAAGAATCAATTGATAATTCCAAATAAAGCCTTAACAAATCATCAGTTAAATGATTATGTAAAATGTTTGAAAATACCATTTTTTCGAGGAGTTTTTATGAAAGATGCATTACCAACTAAAATATGGGAAAATGAAACTGGAATAGTAAATTTGGATTCCACCTATGGTCCAGGCACTCATTGGGTATGCTATAAAAAGCTCAGACAAACCGTTTACTACTTTGACAGTTTTGGCAATCTACCACCGCCGAAAGAACTGCAACATTATTTTCGAAACTCCAAAAACATTTTTTACAATTACAAAAGAGAACAACCTAACAATACTGAAATATGTGGGCATTTATGTTTGGAGTTTCTAGCGAAGAGTGTCAGTCAGCTTTAAGATGTCATCGTATACAGTGTCACTGAGTGGAAATTCATCCACATTGAAAAGTACGCTGTTCCCAGCATTGCGTCTATCCAAGGAAAGATTATGGGAAGCGGCATTACTTGATTTAACTACCTACAACTCAATTCCCAATGTTACGGAAGGAAAGAACAATTTACTACATTATTATGAAACTAAGGATGCTTCAGGAAAATACTCAGAATTGAAAATAATTACATTTCCTACTGGAGCTTATGAAATCGATGATATAAACCAATTACTACAAAAACAACTCGGAGAAGAAAATATCACCGTTAAAGGAAACAATAATACTTTAAAAGCAGAAATAACTTCAAAATATTATATCGATGTCAGCTTGAAAAACTCCATTGGCAGTTTACTTGGATTTACAGATACAAAAAAGAATATATTAACTCCTGGAACTACTCATTCAGGTGATACAACTGTTACAATATTGAAAGTCAATAGTATCGATGTAACGTGTAATATTATACACGGATCGTATAGAGAAGGAGTGAATCAGCATATTTTACATACATTTTATCCAACAGTGGCTCCTGGTTTTCAAATTGTTGAGAAGCCACAAAACTTGATATACCTACCGTTAAACACCAGTTTCATTTCAGACATCGTACTGAACATATTGGATCAAGACGGTGTTAGTGTTGACTTTAGAGGAGAAACGATAACTATACGGATACACATCAGAGCGGCAACATAAAGGTCAACATGGGATTATCATTTAAACCGCAACGGAAGAGTCGGGAGCTCAGTAGCTCCTCGACATTGGAAGAGTTAACATCGGACAACATTCGTTTTCTACAGAAGATTGGATTGAAACTTAACAACGATGGATATCCTGGATATATCTCAAGGACCGACATTCGACGAAACACTATGGGAGAAGGAATATCACACGCACAACCCTTACACTTCATCAAAATTAAACAATAACGATGAAATAAGGATTCCCATTCAACAACAAGATATTTACACATTACCGTGTGAAAGTTATTTGTACATTGATGGACGGGTATTAAAATTGGATGGAAAAACTGCTTCAACAGTTCCTTTTATAAATAACCCGATGGCATATCTTTTTGATGAAATAAGATATGAGATATCAGGGGTGACAGTTGATATGACAAAAAAGGTTGGTATAACAACGACATTGAAAGGATTAACATCATTAACACCGCATGAGAAGAATTCAATAGTCACCGCCGGATGGGTTGCCCCTGATAAAGACACTATAACACCGGATTCCAACGGTCACTTTGATTTTCATGTACCCTTACGATTGCTTTTGGGATTCGCTGAAGATTACAAACGAATAATAATAAATGTCAAACAAGAATTGGTATTACTCAGATCTTCAACTAACAAGGACTTGATACTTGCAGACCCTGCAACTACGGAAGATAAACTGGAATGGCAACTACAATTGGATAAAGTTGTTTGGAGAGTACCTCATGTAAGATTGGCCGATGAACATAGAATAGTATTATTGAGAAAGTTAAAGTCTGACCGTGATATTGTGATGCCATTCCGAAGTTGGGAATTCCATGAATATCCTACACTACCTCAGACAGAACGACAAACATGGACCGTCAAGACATCAACTTATTTGGAACGGGCAAGGTACATAATACTCGGTTTTCAAACTAAGCGAAAAGATGTTATCACTTCAAATGCTGGTCAATTTGATCACTGTAAAATAAAGAATTGTAAAGTTTTCTTAAACTCTCAATTCTTTCCGTATGACAATTTGAATGTCATGTTCAGCAAAAAACGTTTTTCCATTTTATACGATATGTATGCAAGATTTCAATCGTCATATTATGGAAAGACTAATACACCACTATTATCGCCTGACCAGTATTATTCCAAGGCTCCGATAATTGTAATCGATTGTTCAAAACAAAATGAATCGGTAAAATCATCAAGTGTGGATATAAAAATTGAAATGGAATTTGAACAACCAGTAGCGGATGGAACTTCAGCATACTGTCTAATTCTACATGATAAAATAGTTACTTACACACCGCTGACCGGAATTGTGAAGAATGTACTTTAAAAAGAATTAGTACAACGACTGCAGATTTTTGAGGTTAGAATTATCTGCTTCAATTTTTGAGGTTAGAATTTCGTTTGTGAAAAACAAGTTGAAAACAAACATTTATGTGATTGTATAAATTTCAAGGATTTCACGAAAAACATAAAAGAGAGAAAATCATGAGTGGAAAGTTCATTTTATATTCGACCGTCGTATGGGAAACATCGTTCGCAAGATGAGTTCTACTAACGGAGAAGAAAATACACCTCTAATGGATGAGAATAGTTCAGATATAGAAAAACAAGTTGAACGAGAAATGGACGAGTTCCTCAAGTTTAACAAACATAAGAAGAGAGAAGAAGAAAAAGAAGAAGGAGAAGCTGAAAAAGAAGTAAAAAGAAAAAAGGTTGAAGTTAACATTACAACTAATATTTTAACAGAAGTATTTCTTCGGATTTTCTACCCCATTTCATCATGCATGACGAAAAGTATTTCAGTTGGAATTTTAAAATCATTGGATTATTCACCGATTGTTATTTTAAATCATGGAAATAAAATGGTTACATTCACTGAAACTTCTTGGGAATCATTTATGAAACATTTACATCTTTTGGAATGTTATTTGAGTAACAACACATTTGGAAGAAGAACAAGATTAAGTTTATTGGAATCAAATATTGAAGTTGATATAGTGAAACATCGTGGGGGACAAATGGTTCGCTTCAGAGATTTAACTAGACATGATGTAAAATTACATTTGACTAAAGAAGAATTTTACACTTTAAGTTGTACTACCGGTCCCGTCACCAGATATTTGAAACAACTAATATTTTCAAGTGCAATAATCAAAGACTATCTAATCGATACATTGGACAGACAACCTTTCGTTCCAATTTTATACGGTCCCGTGGATACTTCAATTTTTAATCGAATACCTCAAGAAGTGGATATGTGGAGACAATTGAACAACTATCACACCAACTTTAATATCGACGAAGAAGCGCAAGAAGTTAAAGAAGAACAATCGTGTTTGTAATACAAGTCAGTTGCTGACGAGACTTCATCATGAACAAACGGGTTTCGTTTTCTAATGCGCCACATATAATGGAAGTTAAAAAAGGTATAATTGAATTTCAAGCTTTTCGAGGAAATGATGGAAATTTTATTATAAAAGAATTAGTAATTTTGGATATGAACACATCTGTAGTTTATCATTACTTATTCAAACCTCCATTACCATTCAATAGACTAACAACTAAAGCGAAAGTTACAAACAAATGGTTGTACAAACATTTTCACAACTTAAGATGGGATGAAGGTTTTATTAATTATAACATGATGCCGCACATTATGAATCATTACTGCAAAGAGTTCAAAACTATCTACACAAGAGGATTGGAAAAAGCTAATTGGATACAATCATTTACAAGCAACGAAGTGATAAATGCAATAATACATAGAGATTTCCAATGCTATTTCAATGAACTTTGTATTTCATCAAAGAGTTTTAAACATCGAAGGTCACAGTGCGCTTTGAAGAATGCCTACCGCTTGAATAATTTCCTTCAACAGAATGGTGGGGGTAATGTCGGTAATAAAATTGAGAGCGCTACCATGACGCAGCATGAGTATTACTCGAACCTCCGAAGAGACAACATCTCCGACGGACATTATTATTAACAAGAAGATTAACAAGAAGATTAACAATAACATCAAGATGGCATCGCAGAACTTTCTTCAAAATTTGGTTGATCAATTCAACGCTCATTCAAAATCAACAATCTTACCGACGAAGAGATGTTCTGAACTAAAAGAAGAAAAACATTACATCATACATACAATCAAGAAGATGGACACTTCAGTTGGTGATGCTATTAATTGCACATTGAGCGAGGCGCCGTATACAGTTGGTGACGAACCGAAGTTTCAAATCTTCCTACCGAAACGGTTTGTACAACTTCTACAAAATGAAGATCTTCGAGTTATTCAACCTGGCGCACTCTATTTAGTTTCACACGGACCGAGTGGAAACACTTCAACTGAACTAACTATTCATGTAACACCTACTACTAACTAGTTTGTACATAACTTTGTAAATATATATGTTTGTAATGGTTTCTCAATAAAGATGATATAAAACAAAAAAAAATAAAAGAAGCAACATATTGTTATGTCTTTGTACATAGCAATATGTTTTTTTTTTTTAATTCCACGGGATGACCTTGACCCAATTTTGTGTGATAATAAAAGTGAAAATCAACTTGTGAAATTCATCAGTCTACGACTACCTTTCGTACCGTACACATCTCGCTCTCTATAACTAAATACAAAACTTCAACATGTCCCTAAAGGTCAAGTGTGCATCTTACGATACCAACACCATTACGAGTTTTGAACAACTTGAAGATTTAACCAACGAAATGCGAGTTTTACTTACCGGTGGTTATCACTTAACTGTTGATGTTAGTGCTACTAATGTAAGGATGTTTACTAAAACAAAATACTGTGATGATGAAGTATTTCTTTCAACACAACCTACAACATCTTCATCACCGACTGGTCAACATAACATCAAGTTCCACAAGTATTAGCAATGTTAAATAACTTTTAACAAATAAAACTAAGGAATCACGTGATCAATGTCAAGTTGATAAAAAGGGAATGATACTTGTATAACTAATCATTCGCTTCCCGACTCTCGCTGCGTCAACACCTAATTTTAAAGATGTTATACAGAATGATGATCGAACTTGATGGAAAAATCTATGGAAAAGATTACAACACCGTTGAACAAATGACTGAAGATTTAAATATATTAACTAAAGAAGGATATCAAGCTAAATTAATTTTAAAATTTCCTGACGTACATCCACTATCGACTGAAGAACTTATCGCTATGGCTAAAGCGGAGAGAGAGAAAAAGGCTGAAGAAAACAAACAGAAACAGACAAAGTCTGAAGAAGATAAACAGAAATAAACTTCTTAAGTATAAACATTCCTTACATTAGTAAGGTATAATTTTTTAAAACTTCGTTTGGATGACCTTGAAATTACCCCCCACCACTTTTTGTAGTACATAAAACTGACTATTCAACACTATACACTCTTATTCTTTCACTGGACTCAGCAGCGTCAACATGGAAGAACAAAAGTACAAGTACGAACCTCGTTACTGTTGTGAACAACAGTGTACAGATTTAGGACCAATGATGGTGGACGGGTTAGCTTGCACTAAATGTGAATTTTTTGGATCTTGTTACTGCAAGTGCAAAACAAAACAACTACCGCCACCGGAATTGCGAACTTTCAAATTTTACAAATCAAGATATTTTCATACATGCTGTCCTCAAAGATGTTTCAAATTTCATCCTCTCGATCTAGCTCATTGTCAACGCACCAAGTCTCATCAAGATGATTTTTGTACACATATGATAAAAAGATGTAAATACAGATCAGATTGGTATTCCGATCCTGTAGAACCATCGAATGTGTAATTTCAGTTTTACACTCTTTTTTAAAACTTCAATTGGATGACCTTGAGATTTCCCCCCACCATTGGTTTTTTAGACTTCCCCCCACCATAAGTCTTTTAGATTTCCCCCACCATTAGTTTAAGTTTTGTATCTTATTGAATCCACCTTTGAATTATTTCACTTCCAACACTCTAACTAACAACATGGGATCGCCTTTCGTCAAGTTTCAACATATAATAACTGACAGAGAAGAATTGGAGGAAATATTTCAAAATTTGCTCTCTGTCATGAATAGATATCCTATGAGATGGATCAGACTTGATGTTCACTATTTACGTCCTCGTGATTCTTCATCATCGAGTGAAGATGAAACAACGACTACTACTTCAGCTAGGATATTTCAATTTTCTTCATCATCGAGTGAAGACGAAACAACGACTACTACTTCAGCTAAGATATTTGAATTGAAAGACGAAGAAGAGGAACTTAGCTATTTACTTAATAACAAGCTCATGCTCACCGACAAATAAGCCTCCTTCCTAAGCGCTGATCTTCATTCAATCACCGACTCTCGCACGATGAACAACTCTCCGTTGGCACGAATGAATTCTAGTTTCGAAGTAAATTCAAAAGAAGATTTGCAAGAAATATTTAATACTTTACACGAAATTAGTAGTAAATTTAACACTGTTAAAATGAATCTGGAAATAACTTACGCCTGTCCTATTTGTGATAAGGTTGAAAGTTCTGATGAAGATAGTTTGCTAAATCTTACTCCACTTACACCTCTACAATCAGACACGACAACAACAAGTACGGAAGCAAATGGTGAGCAACCTCCTTCCCCCACCACTTCTTTGTGATTCAACTTCCCCCACCACTTCTTTGTAATTAAACTTCCCCCCACCACTTCTTCGTTTAACTAACGTTCCTCGCTTTCACTTCTCATTCCGTCTCCAACATTTGAACTATCAACATCACTTGTTTCAAAATTTCAAACACCAAAAAACAACACTAATGATGGATATGATGGATGAAGTTTCTTTCGTCACAAGCATGGAAGAGGAAAAAATGAAAGAGGAAAAATTGAAATTGGAAATTAAACGATTGGAATTGGAACGAGAAAACCAACTCGAGATATTACGTTTCTTCAAACTTGTCAAATACGTCATCTGGGGACTCTGCCTTTACCTTATCCTCGTCGTCGGCGTTTGCTTTTACAACTCCGTATTTCATCACAAAAATTCAACCTGTATTGCACATTGATTGTATTTGTTTTTGCACATTGATTGTATTTGTTTTTACGAATAAAGTTCAAAACTTAAATCTACCTATCCCGCTATCACCGGGTAGTTCAACTCTCAGAACTATTTCCTGTGCTAGCGGGATAGGCTTTTTTAAAACTTACTCGGGATGACCTTGACATACTTTCCGTAACCCAATTATCAAGTTGAATTTCAGTTTTGAACTAACTTTTAATTTATGCATACCTCCCCCTCATTTAATATACGACCGGAAGCTGTGTGCCCCGGCACGTGGCTTCCGGGGCATGTGCCCTGAGCCAGAAGTAACCAAATCTAACTACTTATATATATATAATATATATATATATATATATATATATATATATAATTAATAATATTTTGTTTAATTTTGTAGCATATACTTAGTACACAACTGTAATAATGTGCACTATTAGGTTAATACTATTACCAATTATTAATTACAATCCTCACACAAAATCTACAAAACTGTAAAGTATGATAATATTTTAATGCAACTTCTGCTAAAATATATTAATGCTTCAGGAAAATTATAATACTATCGGTTGGTCAAAATTATTCTCTACTAGATTACTTTAAATATCGAGTGAGCAAAATCTTGAATAAAGCCGTAGATTAACACTAGTCATCAGGCCAGGAATCCTTTTGCCTAATAGCAAATAAACAATTTTTAATTGGGATTTGTAAATAAATAAACTAATTAATAAAGCTTTCCAACAATAGTTTTATGAGATCAATAAATTTTCATTGCTCTTTAAAGTATTATTAGGCTACACTAACGATAGTGTTTTGAAATAACACTATTCTATGAGACGGCGTTAGACTAGTTTGAAACCAGAAGAAAGGTATTGCCTTGACGAAGGAAGGGGATAAGAAAGCACTCAAAGGATCTGTTTAATTTACACTGTAAAGTATCGGTTCGCCCCAGGACAAATATTGGTCGTGACTGTCCTGCAAACGTATTGACGTCCCCTAGAGATCTCCTCACCATCACGGACCCTGCCAAACTACTCGAATATTTTGCACTATGCACAATAACAAAAACATTATGTAACAGTCAGTACGTAAAAGTTGCAGTCAAAGTAAAAACAGCAATTATTACTGATAGTAAAAAATTCTTTGCGTTATTTTTAGTGCTTAAAGCTATTGATGAAATGATTAGCATTATTGTCTGTACACTTAGACAAATTTAGGATATTAATCTTATATTTAATGATTAGCACAGAGGGTAAACAGAAAATGACAAACTTTATTGTAACTAACCATTGATAGTTTTAGAGGTAGTTTGTATATTTGTTTACAACATTTTCATCATGTAACTATCTTCAGTCTCAAATTGCTACAAATTGAGTATTGTAGATTAAACAGGATTACTTTAAAATCTACGGTACTATTTACAAATTAGTTTCTACTCATTTAATGTTTTGTATAAAGCCCATTTCCCTCTGTAACTTCCTGTAACTCTGTAAACTCCGTTGTTATTGGATGAAAGATATAATAGTTATACAGGCCAAAAAATTCATTTTGTTAGAATTCTCGTCGAACTGTTGTGGGACGAGTGAGTAAAGCGAATGAGCTCTTCTAAAAAAGAGCCTTTTTAGGATTCAGCTTTCCAACGTACGTGATTGAGCTTTAGGCCGATTACAAAAACAATATAGGCCTATAAGTTAACCGATCAAATTTTCATTCACCTAGGTATATATTACATGCTGCCTCATCCCTTGTAGAAAAATAATAGTCCAGCAAATGAATAGCTAAATTAAACCACTCTTGACCCCAGGACCTTTACCAACATTAGTTTTCAATTCCCTCCTCTATTAAATGTATAATAACAGGAACAATGTTGTTGTATACACGTCTGAGCACCGGCGCGGCGACAGCCACTGAGGCAAGCTTTAAGTCTAATGAATACAAATCGGGTCTGTTCGCCCCAGTGAGGAATCTATTAACATCCCTCAGGATCTCGCCTGGCACTGCCCGGCCACTGTCTTTGTGCTGACTGTACACAAACAATAATGGAAGAACGGGGTTTTACATTATAAGATAACCCTGGGTCAGTAGCCCATTGTTGCGTAGTCGGCAATGTTAACCATACGGCTTTAAATGCAAAACATGGTATTTTATTCTTCTGTTTCGGTCGCCGTTTTTAACCAATTTTCTTTAAACTTGGCAAGTGTTCAGTTGAATAGTTTTATTAGGCTTCTCATACCTCAAAATTTTGAAAATTTGAAAATTCTACTAAGGAAAATCGAGTTACTTTACGACGTCACAGAGAGTAATATTAGTTAAATTTTCAAAATTTCGAGGTATGAGAAGCCTAATAAAACTATTCAACTAAACACTTGCCAAGTTTAAAGAAAATTGGTTAAAAACGGCGACCGAAACAGGGGAATAAAATACCATGTTTTGCATTAAAAGCTGTATGGTTAACATTGCCGACTGCGCAACGATGGGCTTCTGGCCTAGGGGTGAAGATGACTCTTAAGGTTACGACTAAAATTTTTTGTACCAGTATTTTTTGATAACATCATTAAACGATAAAATATTAAATGTTTATATTTTGTAGTTTCCCCATTTATTAATTTAAAACGCATGATACTCTATCTACATTCAGTTACTGTCTTTAATACCCTTAACGATTCAAACTGCTCCAGAATTATGTAGCAAAATCGACTGGTTAAAAATATAAATTGTAGCTTGAGTAGAAAATATTAAGTGGAGATGAGGGTGAAGGGGGTTTACTGAACTATTTTTACGTTTACTGTTAGGTTTAAGAGTCGTCTTCACCCCCTATAAAACACTGAAAACATACATCCCCATTCCCCTGTTCCATTCAAGATGTTTCGGCCCAGAGGTAAAAATTACTCTTAATTATGACGGGTAAGCTTCATCATGAACTGTTTTGTTGTTTTGGATTAATGAAAAGTACAGGCAGTTTATAAACACATTTTTTGGAAAGGTAATAGGCTAAAATTCGCAAACCACCAAAGAATGGAGTTTTACCTCGTAAATCAATTAGGTACAGTTCAGATCAAAATTCAATATCGCGTAAAAATAGTTAATACACGCAGAATTTTTTTTTATGAATCTATATTTACCTACTTTTTCGAAACTAACATTGTAGATTTTTTAATGGCTACTGTAACAATGAATTTACAATAGTAAAATGCATGGTGATAATAATCCGATGAAATAACAATATCTGGTCCCCCCACGCAAACTGTAATTTTGTTATTATGGTTGTTTACCATGTGAAATACAATACACAATACAATGCTGGATGGATTTGACAACTATCACGTATCATCGGGCTAAATTTGTGCATTTTACTCTAGTGTGAAGCATACTGTAACAATTAATTACCTTGCTTGTGCACTTTAGTTCCGTAGGGAGCCGCTACAGGAAAACGCAGCACTGTCCAACGAAAACTTCATTACCGACGTCTGCCTGTTATGGTTAACTCCCAAATAGATCACCTCCGTTTTACCTCATTAGATTTTTAATGTAAGCAATGCCTTGGTTAAATTAAAATTTTTAATTTTGTGTTCCATACTATAGTAATTAAAAAACGAAGAATTTATATCTTTCGGTTTCAACGAAAACATACAAACAATAAAAATAAATTATATCGTACATTCATTTATTGCTGGTAATTTACTCATCAGAACCTAAAGTATGTATATCATTCAAAATAAAAGCGTTAGTTGAAAAATACCAATTAAGGTTATATTTCAATTTTAAAGTAGAAAAGTATAATTAAATCTGGACACAGCCATCGTTACATAATTAAAATAACTTTTACATAGGGCAAAGCTGACTATAGAATATCAATAACAATATTGTTTTAAAAGATGGTAAACTAACAAGCTTGAGCCAATATAATACCTTTATTTTATTGTAAACATCCATACAAACGGAATAGACCTGAAATTACTTTAATTACATTATTTCCTCATTTTATTAACACTGTCAAGGAAAGATTTAAGGTTTAACAATTGTTAAAAGTAAACATGACGAAAACTTTAGAGCATCTAATACCAATGCGATAATGTTAAACCATGGAGATACGCTGGTTAAAGATCTGCATTAAACGAGCGTAAACATTGAAAAGTTTACGGTAGGTATTAATTATAAGGTATAAGTAAAATATAAGTATAAAATTTCTATCAATCTTCAAACTTAATTGCTCAATTTCAAGCAACAGGTACAGTAACTAATTAAATTAAATTTTGCTTTTATCAAATCACTGATTAAGCTATAAGATATAATATTATTTCTTAATAATAAAAAAATTTATAATTCATTCTTCAATGCTGTATAAATATGACGTTTAAAAATGAACCAGCAGCTATTTTATGAATATTTTATTAAAATAATAATTACAGAATAATATGTTCACTCTTGTAAACTTTGATAGTAAAAATAAAACGGATACATTATTTGAAGGATCTTAGGATGCTTCGTGTTCTTCTTTTTAAAATTCCATAGCCTACAGTAGTTTTTTTATCCATTAACTGTAGTAAACCAAAAATATTATTAATACTATTCTAAACTATTCATAAACTCAGTAGTACAACTTTTCAATTTTTATATTAATACTGTATTAAGAAGTATTTCATGTGCTAAGGAAATAGTCACAAAAAATTTCACTCGAGGTAGCAGCAGCACCGTCCTCTTAAAAGCTAATTAAGGCAATAACTTCACAACGGTGGGGAATCATCAAAAAAATAAAACCTTTATTTTAACCTTTAGTTTTCTTTATTTTAAAATCTTTTGCCTGTACCCATTGAAAGTGGAGGTAATTTAAACTTAATTTTTGGCACACTCAAAACTACTTTTAAATTACAATCTGTGAATTGCTATCTCAAGAACTTAAAAATTCAAATTCAAGAACACTATAGAGCTAACAAATACAAATAAACAGCAAAGAGACCTAAAAATTGGGATCCAAACAAAAAAATTCACAAGTGAAATGGATGGATTACCAACCAGATTCATTAACAAGTTGATTTTGCCTTCTATACAATACTATTAAAATCCGTTTCATTGTTATACCTGCTCTCACATATAATTAATATGATTAATTTTACTTTATTGTCTCCCCAGTTAAAAATATTGTAATACAGACCATCTATATATATAATACGTGATGCCCCTTTTTTGTTAACGCTTCTCCTCCCTTATTTCTGGACCAATTTTAAAGTTTGAGGTGTCAAAAGAATGGCCTCAGTTCGTAGTTTTGCAATAAGGTTTTAGATTTTTGATATTTTAATTCTGAAGCTCACTGGAAGCTCTCAAAGTTCATTTTTTGTCCATAAGATTAACATGGGGGACAATTTATTTTGAATTGCTAAATAAAACAGCTGCTGATAGTTGAACAAACAAACACATATGTTAAAAGCTGAATAGAAGCAAGGAATCTAAAACAAATTAAGACAAAATAATCTCTTAATTATTTTAGATTTCTTGAATAGAAGCAAATTGAACTGGTACTAAAATATCAACACAATTTCATACTTTAATACGAGGAGTGTCTAATCTGGGGATTTAACCTTTTCTCAAAATGTAGCAGGTATATTTTGCTTGAAAATTTTATTCACGCGTATTTGGTTCACAAAAATAATTTTTGTAACTTAAACCTAGAAAAATTCATTTTTTTTCGAAACAAATTTTGGAAATTGAAATTTGTGACATGGGTCTTATTGGTTGTCCGACTGGTATTGAAACAATAATGAAAGGTAACAAATACTAAAATAGAACACTAAATTTGTGTGCATTTGTTAAAGGGTCAAACTGCTGTAAACTATAAGGAAAAGGGATAGTTGGTTGTAAGTGTAATAACCTTTTTATTTACTATTATAGTATAAACATGTTTTATGCACAATGCTACACATATTTAAAAAAAAAAAAACCTGTGTAAAAGACAACATTTAAAAGTTTTTTACCTCCAGTATAGAATACAAGCTTATTACAAAAATGGTTTTTATAAAGAAAAATGTTAACCAAAATAAAAATGCCACTAAAAACAAAATGGACCACACCAACAAAGATGTAGATTCTCTTAATTTATTTGATTTCTTTATTTAAATTTTGTAATGTCATGGAAAGTTAAGTTAAAGAGGATATAGGCATAAATAGTAATGTGGACTCATACACTATGTCATTGACTACCTCATACAGTAGTACTACAAAAACAACCGCAGTGAGTGCTGCATAACTCATACAGTACCGGGGGAGTAATGAAATGTTGATTTTTATTCTTTTGTCATTTACGTTTTATTTTTTATGAACTATATGTGGATCCAACATCTGTGAATTTATTTAAAATTTTATAGGAGGGTTTAGACAAAGGCCCTAAGACATATCGGCAAAAGAACAACTACGTAATCTCAGCTAATTTATACCTAAAAGAACGAGCACCACATCTCAGCACTATCACATTGGGAAGTGGGAGAATTGGTAATGAAGATCGATCTGATTTTCACTATAGCGACATTTTTTCAAAGTATTACCGTATTACCATGATGGATCAAGGTTTGATCACCCGGTACTCTAATAAATGCAGCGCATTGCGCTGCACGGGCCCCCTAGTATAATTAGAAACTGACCACAGCTTTATATTACTGAACGGTGACCAGCTGACAATTTATTGTTTTAATATTTTTAGTGTGGTTTTGGCAAATTAATAAGTTGTTTTAGAAGAATCCATCTCATGATTTTGAGAAATAATTTTGTAATTAAACATGTTACAATAAATAATCAATATTCTAAAACCAATTAATCAACAACTCACCGATAGGCCTAATTATACATTCCATCATCATCTCATTATAAACTGTTGTTGTACAAGTATAATCCTGTTCTACAAAACCACATGAATGTTATATTTCATGTTTTCCTTATTGGTTGTTGCATAACCATCCAGTATTGCAATCTTCATCATAACTACTCGATATTGCAATGTTGTACCCGATATTGACTTTTGATGTCGATACTGTGGAAGATTAGCTGGAATTTCCATGTTCCAGATTGACACAGGATAATACAGAATAATGGTTCATTAATGACTAGCGAACCACATACCTGGCGATGTACATACATTGTGATACTAGCAATACATCGTTATACCCTTTTCCAACATGTTTTGTACTATAGTTGCCTCAAAGTGTTACAAATAGCTGTTTTCAATATGACTTCTTTCTCCATCGAACCTTTTTATGTTAGTTACATGCCACTGTTACATTAAGTTGTAACATTAAGAGTCATCTTCACCCCTGGGCCAGTAGCCCATTGTTACGCAGTCGGCAATGTTAACCATACGGCTTTTATGCTAAAACGTGGTATTTTATGCCCTGTTTCGGACGCCGTTTTTCAACAGTTTTTTTTTTTTTTTTTTTTTTTTTTAACTTGCGGTAAGTGTTTAGTTAAATAGTTTTATTAGACCCCTCATACCTCGAAATTTTGAATATTTAACAACTATTACTCTCTGTGACGTTCGAAAGTAACTCGATTTCCCTTAGTAATATTGAATTATAAAGTCAATAATTCAACAGAGAGTAATAATTTAACAAATATTACTCTATGTGACGTTCCAAAGTAACTCGATTTTCCTTAGTAATATTTGTTTAATTTTCAAAATTTCGAGGTGTGAGGGGCCTAATATAATTATTTAACAAAACATTTACCAAGTTAAAAGAAAATCGGTTGAGTATGGCGTCCAAAACAGGGGAATAAAATACCATGTTTTGCATTAAAAGCCGTATGGTTAACATTGCCGACTGCGTAAGTGCGCAACAATGGGCTACTGGCCTAAGGGTGAAGATGACTCTTAAGGCCTTGAAGGACCCTTTCGTTTGCTGGAAATTTACCGAGAAACAACTTCACACCACGCCAAGCTCTATCTGGTGATACTAAATCATTTTAAACTTATAATTTCATTTAAACACTGTGTGTTGCAGGTGTACTACACCATGACCTCGTCGGCAGTGCTCGGAGCTGCCGCTGGCACTGGTCTCGCCCTCCTGGTGGCCATGACCATCGTCGTCTACCGGTACTACTCGTCCCGGCGCTGGGGCAAGGAGTGGAACTACAAGGGCTCCTGGACCGCCGGGCCCGCCACCTACTACTACCGCAACAAGCAGCAGCAGCAGCCCTACGTCACCACCCAGAAGGTCAGTCACAACTAAACCTCGATAACTCGAAATCCCCTGTATATCGAAGTATTATCAGTCCCCTTAGAAAATTTGAATAATTGGATGAACAGATGGAAGGGGAGTTAAATCCTCACACATGACTGTTGGTCGCTCAGTGTAGTGATAAATCCCGATTTCACTAACCGACGATTACGTTCGCAAGAAGCCTCCGATCGACTTCAAAATTTCACACTAGATTTTATGCTAATTTGTAAAGTCAATGATCCGGTACTATCATATCATGGTGACCATCGAATAGTATATGTAACACACTAATAATACTCGTAAATACATGAACATGAATTGAGCAATAATAATTGACCCATTGACTGAGCCATATTTACCATACTATCCGTGGTTTGCCTTAATAGTCAATGTCACTATAATGGTGATCTTACATCAGGAACAGGTTTTTTACTTAACGTTCTAATATACTGGGTTTAAAATAGTCCCTCCCTTTGTTCATATCGTTTAAAATTCTGTAAATATTGAAATAAGCTTCTTTACACATCACTATATTTTGTGAATATTTTTTGTATATTAACGAAAATCCGCCCTACCTCCTAAAAGAGTGGTTGCTAGTGGTTACTATATTTTATTTATTTATTTTAAATAACCCCTATAAAATAGCCTATAGAGCATTATTTATAAATAGCTCTAAGAAGGGAAAGAATTTAACATACCCGACTTCAAAGGGATATTAGCCTACTTATAAAAATGCCTGTCTTTTTTTAAAATCAAATGAACAAAATTTAAAAGTCAATAACTTTCATCATATTTAAAACCTTTGTTGTCTGTTTGCGGGGAATTGCTCAGAATATAAAGGTCTTTGTAATTATGTATAGAATGACCGAATCATATAAACTTATAGACTTAGACTTCAGATAGACAAGGATATCACTTTTTTAGACATCCGCTAAGGACAGTTCACCAGAGGGATTCGCCCAAACTGTACAACGACTCCATTGAGCCTTAAAAATTCAACTTTTAAGGCAACAACAATAAAAGAAATGTTTGCTCCTACATAAGTTTTAGTTATCTGTCTTTTTTTGTTATTAAGTTTCATATGTTTATTCAACTGTACGGTTTTTGGTTGGTTCTTATATATGTATGTAAGTACTCCATTGTCAAGAGTTGTTCTGAAAAGCATATGTACTGAGAAACTCTTGCTGAATAAAGGCATTTTTATTATTTATTTGGTATATTAATGACGGTTTTATAAGTATTAATATGCTTAGTGACAAGCCCGGACTCAATTAATTAACATTTAGTAAGGGTTTTATTCTATTTTCTATTTTGTTTATGCGATTTTTTTATACAAAGTAACACCATTTCTCATTGGCTTACGGTATCCATTAGAAGTCCAGTTTACGGCATCCGTGTTTTTTAAAAGGTATTTTAAAATTATGATATACTAATTGTGGTTGCTTTTAAAAAACGAAGTTACACCTAGCAAACCCTATTATTTGGGGATGATTTGTGTATTTGCAAATGCACAATATAGTTTCTTCACATTACCCTAGTATGTGTCGATGCTCGTTTGAGTATTTACAGCTGTTAAAAAATTAAGAAGGTGGGGCACTATTTGGGTCCACCCTGTAAATTCTTGCGATTATATAAATCTACACGTGAGACTACCCATTATCTAAAACCGTGCTGCTACTGAATATTTTTGTTAAGTTATGCTACAGATGATATTTGTGCTGTTTTATTATCCACAAACTATTTTATATATTTTTCATCCACAATAGTTCGCATATCGTCCCATTATACCTCTACCTCTATTTTTTATAAATCTATCGTTTTTGTTGAAAGTGCTTGATAAACAATCATTTCATTGAGAACATCTCAGCAGTTAAGGGACAAACTATCAGCGCTGCTTTGAGTTCCCAGTTTTGCCGCCAGCTGTCTCGCTTATCGGTATATCCCTTGATTCTTCATACTGTTGTCGATAATGCAGATCATGATTGCTTAATAACTATAGGGACTTGTAATATACCGTGTGCTCCATTTATATTGAGTACATGAAATGGTGTCTAACGTTTAAAATTCTATCCAGTTTTATTCATAAAATTATATAAAAATTTAAACTTAGGCCTATTACATGTACTACAACGGATAAAGGCTGGATTCATCTGTTGAAAAACCTAAATATCTATTAAATTTAGTCTTTTCCATTTATTATATAAATTCACTATGCCAGTGAAAAACTCTTAGGCATTTAAGAAACAAAACAATAACAAAATGCACATCCTTATAAAAGAAATTACTGTATAATCTTTTCTAATATTAGAAGGAATTTATAGTGTTTGCCGAATTTGTAGACCACTTAAAATATTATTCTTACCAACGATCTAATAATTTTAAAATAAATTGAAACCAAAACCAATTTTAAAATATTTTAATTTGTTATTGCATTTGTTTATGCAATTGTTTAATGTAATTATTCTTTGTTTGGTTGCATTCAAAATATTTTATAACTGTGTATAATTGGTGACATGAAAAATAAATATCATTTGATTAGACTAAAACAACCAGCCAATAGTTTTTGACCATCTAATGTATAAATATGTCATAAATGAACTTACTATGAAACTCTTTAAACAGATTATAGAATATTCTTAAACGTGCAAAATAGAATACAGCAGGGGTTTGTAAAAACTTAAATTTTGAATCAGATAATAGTAAAACTAAATAAATTTATGGTTACAGGGTTTGACCGGTTGTGTGGTGGTGGGGGTGGGGGGTAGTTTTACGGGGTGGGTGGGGCGCTGTTAGCGGCGATTGAAGGAAGTTCATCCTGACCTTAACAAACAATCAATACGATTCCGTCATCAACTAACTTGACTGACACTTGTTGCTTGGGGCAGTCCCTCCTTTCTTTACCGTTGTATTAGAATCTTTCCAGCTCTTTAAATTCTTAGTACCAGGGAGACCGAGCTTAAGCTCGGTAAAATTATTACTTTCGTTCTCACACAAAGCTCGTTCGCTCCACTCACTCGCCAGGCCGAAGGGTGCTGCACTTTCGTATAATTTTCCATTAAAGATATAACACATAATATGGTTTATATCTACAATTATCAGCTGACTTTTGTTCAATTAATGAACTCTCCACAAGGATAACATGGAAACTTCAAGGGCTCTAGCGCGAAAAGCGGATTTTTTCCCAGCTATGGGATCAGCTCCAATCGATTTCTGGTGGCCAAAACCCCCATATTCAATAAAAAAATAAAAAATCCTTGGAGCGAAAAAAACTTTGCCCGTACAAACAGAGCTTGTTTTAGAGTATAAGATAATTCCGTGTTTGATTTACAAAATGGACATTTATAAGTACATTTTAGATTTTAATTACAGTAGAACATTACAACTAATTGTAAACGACGAATGTAAATTCAAGGAAAGTAACCTAATTACTTTTCCGTTATATTCCTTTATAACTGAAGCATGCCGGTAAATGTGTCAGAGTTATATTTGAGTTCGCTTCAGGAAAAGAGATTTTTGAAAAAGTGGTAATACCGCGTGAATGGTTACCGATATTCAAGTTTTTAAGTTTTACAATACTTGACCGTGGCTGATATATGGTCCGTTAAAAACAATGATTTACGATGAATTATAACCTAACACATATCATTTTCTGTCCGTAACGAAATCAAACGGTATTTTTTTAAGGTTGAGACAATTATTTTTAAACATTTTTCAAAGTTAAACAAGGGAGAGGGATGAGAGGATTTAAATATTTCCTTCCGATATTCTTACTGGGGACAAAAAATTACAGTTCACAAAGCATCTATCTCCCCTAAACATTTATAGTGCAACTAAAATAGAACTAAGTTATATTATTTATGAGGGGTACAGTTTATGTCGATATTGAATTCCAAGTATTTGGATGATGGTTCCTTTTTATTGAGATTACAAACCTTATAACGCTGAACAATGCATTGAATATTGAACTAAAATTGTCTTAAAATAATATAAGAATTTTTCTAATTATTTTCTTAGTGCTACAGTATTTTTTTTATCTTATTCCTGTATTTTTATTACAGTAAAGTTTTTCAGATACATGACGGATTTTTACACTCATCTCCTTCAGTGAGGACGGGTGTGAGATATGCTTTGGCATATTAAAGAGAAATTAACAAGCTCTTAGGGTCTTAAAAGTCGTTGATTTGGGCTTCAAAATTGTTGATTTTTTTTATCCCAATTAATAAGAGATAACTAAATATTTATCTAAGTAACAATAACATTTGTAAACTATGAGTTTCAAATCAAATCAAATCTCCTTTATTGCCACAAAAAACATATTTACATGCATAGGCTTGCGTCAGAACAAATCAGAATAAATTACAAAATTTACGACAAAATAAAATAATTATATTTGTCTTTTCTCAATCAAATCTTTAACAGAATAAAAAGACTTGTCAATAAGGAAGGCCTTGAGCTTCCTTTTAAAACAATTAAAATCATTTTCACACGGATACCCAAAATGTAAAACCTTATTGCAAAACTACGAACTGAGACCATTCTTTTGACACCCCAAACTTTAAAAATTTTCCAGAAATAAGGGAGGAGTAGTGTTTACAAAATATAACTATTATATCTGCAGGCCTAATAATAAACACAAGTTTTCAACGAGTTACCAAGAAAATAAAAAGTTTGGGGCTGGCGACGCTTAACTAAATAATTACCATTATTTCAATTTAGAATATTGCTTCGAGTAGTATGTGCATAAAATAGCAACGTTCTATGTTAATAACATGAAATTTTGCTAGAAAAAGTCACAGAAAAGCTATTAGGTAATTAGGTACATTGAGATTAACTTACAAAAAGATAGTACTGTTAAAGATAGTACTGTTCAACTGGGGTAGTTTGTTCCAATTATCATCAGGCTCAGTGCACACAATTTATGATAAAAATATCTATCTTCTTATTTCTATAAGGGTTTCGTCTGTTACGTCCTTTTTTCTCTCGAAATACTGAACCGATTTTTAACATTGAGGTTCATTTTAAAGCTTAGGATATACCGCAGTGACGAATCGTAATTAAAAAGGTCATATTGTTTCGGGCTTCGCCCCCCTCGCCTTTGATTTATTTCTAGAGGACGCTTTGAAATGTTGACCAACTTTTATTGCAAGTTCTTTAATGTGAATTGTAATTTAACAGCTGATTACCTTCAGATGAATTTTAAAAGCCAGATAGTAAACAAAAATAGATCTATGTCACTTCATAATCAACATTCACGTACTGTAGGTGAGTTTTACTCATACAGAATCATAAAATGCGCAATTTGCGCACGGGCCACCGCTCGTATAAACATATAGATAACATTTAATGTGCAAGAAGGATCACCGTACAGTCACGCCAGTAATTATTGAACATAGACAAAAATTTAGTGAGGAATTTGCCTTTGTTTAACTATCTGTTGGTTATTGTATTGTATATAAAAATTAAATCTCCAATCCTCTAATACGTCAAATAATGTATTCTTTATACCAGAAAACAATATACATATAAAAATACCAAATAACTGAAGAAGCAAAAGCTGAAAGAGTTTTGTTAATCAAGCTATTTTTAGAGGAACACAGACCGTTGTGCCTGCCATTGAACAGGGAGGCTTAGCTGAGTGAGATGTTGTCATGTTGCCATAGCAACGGTGTGACCCTGGCCTAGAACCTCCCTTACCCGTGACGCATTATAGCACCTTAACACAGAGAACTCTCTTGGTGGCCCAGCTTCGCAATAGACAACCCCAATACTCTGTGTTTACGGCATAAAAGTTGTTAGAATATCCTAAAAAATTTATAGGCCCAGGGACATGTAAATTTATAGTGTGAATTGCTCAATCTAAGAGTTAAGAGGTTCATTGGGTTTGATTATTTATAATTTATGAGCTCAAACTACCGAAATATGGGTAATGTTTTACTGTTTCATGATTAAAACCCATCGATTTCGCTCTCAGTCAATGAGCTTGGGTGGTTGTCATGGAAACATCCCCCCGCCCAACTCCCCGATACTCGTTTCTAAGACTCTTCCAATAATATATTGCTTTATGATGTTATTTTTTGCTTAATAAGCCCTATAGGGATTATATTGTATTGAGGAATCATTTCATAATAACACTAAGTCATTAATATTTTATCTTAGAGATTAATACTACCACACCTAAGTGTGATATTTTATGGTGTTGTACATAGAGGCCTTAATTAATACATTATTTAACAAGTTAGTCATTAATCCTTTACCTAATAATCGTACCAACAGATACTGTCCTTATTTTTCTAAAATTCTTGACTTAAACCCGTTCTTTTTACGAGGTGTGTAGTATGTTTGTATGAGTTGTATACCTACCGTAAATCCATGCAAGAATGCAATATAATAGCTTCAGTTGTTTTTCCACTGTATTTAGATGGTTTTATGCTCAATAGCTGGCAGGCACAGTTGTCAAACTCTTAATATTGTGTTCCTTTGCTGTAAAAAAATATTCCATCTTTTGTGTTCATAAACAAATCAGATCAAAAACTCCCCAAACCCCAGACATACACCTTTATGAAGGTGCTGGGAATATTAAATGAACTCCCGAATTCTATTAAAACGAATGGCTTACAACCTATTCCATCAAATCGTCTATTTATCAAGTCTCATGGCAAACAGGCCAGTGGTTTCCGAGTCCATCGATGTCAAAATATATATACCAACATAATTCTTTATAAATCTGGATATCTAAAATTCACAAATATTTTTGTATATCATTCATTGTTTAAAAAATAATTTTTAAAACAAATTAACAACTGAAAGTTTATATTACATAAAAACATTAAACAAATATTCAATTTTAAGTTTTTATTGGACTAAGTGTAGGCATTTCACGTGATATATTAATGATTAGTATGAGAAACTGAAATTGGAATCTCTAGGTATATATCCAAAAATGCATTTCGTCCAAAAAATAGAATCAATTTTGTGTTTAGTAGCTTAAGGAGTTAAAATGATGAGTTAAATTAAGTTTCAAACATTTATTATTGTTTATTGGAATTTACTCGTGGTAATTTGTTTTGTTGTATAGGAAGCTATACAGTTTTGGGTTTGCTTTATCAAAACATATTCACTTTTTGGTAAATCTTTATTTTAAAGAATTACAAAACATTAGGAAGTTTTTCACATTTTTGCCGTTGAAATTGAAATGAACAAGTTTGTGTTTAACGTAAAGCATTCATACGAGAGAGAACATTTTATGAACTCACAGAATTTAAGTAATCCCTTTTCGCTTTACTACATGGAAATCCATTGTGATTATTATCGGGTTGTGGTTTTTACACTGTGCATACAATTCCAATTAATACTCTCAGTGCTTAGATTATTAAAGTACTTGTATTATTATAAGATTTTTCAATTGGATGGTTTTCATAAAAATCTTAACTTTTGCTTCTTAACACATGCAAATTATTTTCCCTACAATATTGAATACACCTTTAAAAAATATGTAAATAAGAATAAACATTTGTATTAAAACTGAAAGGAATATAACTTAGTACAAAAACTATTAAGTTTAAAGTGATCGATTGAAGATATGCTGTCCAATTGAATTTGGAGAATATGTTTATCTTATAGAAAGCAATCACTTAGATACTGTGTAGCCGAGACCTTCCCAATGGACGAACTTCGGTCGGTGGGTTTATAATTAATTAGCTAAGCGGATTGTTTTCGTATATTATTCATAAGCAAATACTGCAGGTCTTTACATGTAGAATAAATTACAATTATGACCATCTAATATAGTTAGTTAGTTGTGCTTCTAGGGACACAAGTACACTTTTTCTCGGAAACTGTTGTCGCCCGAAGGCGAAGCCGAGGGCGACAATTTCGCTGAGGGAGAAAAAGTACTCTAGTCCCTTGATGCACGCAACATTTTTCCTCCACCTAAACGAATAACATTTAGGCCTATAACAATAGGGATACCGTATATAATTTAACTTTACCTTCATATGATTCCTTGCTCCGTCAAGCTAAATCAGTCACATCAACATAAAAAAACGCACAAGATAGGCTACATTATTTTTAAAGAACACAAAAAACAAAACAGAATGTAAGACTAGTCAAGATTCTTGCACTTAGGTTTTGGACTTCTTAGGTTAATAGCATACCCAAGCGAAATGTAAACAAACATTTACACTTCTGACAGATACAGCTGCTATTAGTAAACAAAGAGCAACGAAACAAATACAAGTGACAGCTGACTGTGACTCATTTTCTTTTTAATCTCTCTTTTAATGTTATTCTTATGTAACTTTAGCCCCTGGTACAAAAAATTATGGGTTTTTCCTAGGTAGAAAAATTCAGTATTCAAGTCACAGGGGGTAAAAACTAGTACTTTAGTACTCTATTCCAAGGAGTAAAATACGGCTTTAGATACTAGGTGGAGGAAAGAAATTTTGAAGTGATTTATATCATGTTGATTCAATTCTACATACTTATCTGCCGTGCATTTAAAATGAAGCTACATCTCATTGGTTTTGACTGGGTTATATCCCCCCTCCCATTATATCCTCACATTGTTCAATAAATGTTATGGTTAATTCAACACTTTTTCTGTCACGTCTTCTTATTTTTTGCATTTTACTTAATAGCATAAATGTAAAATTAATATGTATTGTAGTAAAATTATAGAAAATTAATCGTCTCCCTTAGTAGCAACCTAACGCCACCTGATTTTCGACTCATGGATTATGAGGCTCATTAGGCAAATTTATTAAAAACAATGAAAATTTATCAATATTTTTAGTCTGTAATTTTGTTAGTACCACTAACCATTAACCCAATAACTTTCGTGAAAAAATTAAATAAATACATGAATTTTCATGTATATGAAAGAAGTGAGTTCTTAATGATTTTATCAAATCAAGCTAAGTTCGTAATGTACTTTTATACACGATCGTTGCAATATTCACCGATAGTCATTTTAACCTCATAAATTATGTGCCTTACCTCCGAAGATTGAGATCTTGTGTAAGTGAGAACGACGGTTATGTCAAGTGACATCTGTGTGACTAAATTTTGGATGGGTGACCGCGGTTGTATAGACGTAGTGTATCCTACGGTTGTCTTAAGCCTTCATAATACAATCTTTGCATAAACTACTATTAAAATATGCACCCAAAAAAATTTAACTTAATAAAAAAAGGCAATTTGATACTTTCCATAAAACCGGATTATCAATGGCATCAATAAAAGACAACTGGTTGGTTATATTATTTAATTGTTGGTCATTTAATTTCACAAATTATTCTAACTAACTAAAATGTCCCATGATTCCTCACACAGATGCCTTGTATCCAATGACAGGCGTCATGTTAATAAATCAAACACATCGCAGGCCCTTTGTATCGTATCATTGTTTGTCAGTGACAGACAAACTCGACATTCGTCAAATCATGGCCCTTGTTTAATCTCAGATGTCAGAAAAGTTTGAAACAGCAAAACTATATTTTCAGTGCTATCATTCTGTGGTATTTTTTACACTGCGTTAGCATAGTTCGATTTAGCTACGCAAAAAAAATAATAATAATAAAGAGTACAATAAATGCTAAGTATTATGAACGTAGTTAATTAAAAAAAAATCAAGAGTATAGTAAATAAAAATTATTGGTGCATTGTCGTATAAAAATATTTCGAATCATGTTTGCGAATACCAATGTTGATTAGTATATATTAGTAAAAATATCTAAAAAAGTAAATAAATAATTATATTGAAGAATAAAGATCATTATTTATCGTTGAAATAATTAATTCAAAACAAAATATGGTAGCCTTCCCATTCAAAATTAGTATAATCCAAAGTATTAAACATTAATGTATTATTGGTCACAATAGGTTGTCTCAACTTGGTAAGAAATCTATGGTAGCACAATTTTTGAGTAATTTTGTACTTTATATAAGCAAACATAAATCTTGGATTTTTCTCCAAATAATAAATAAGATTGGTATTATTATATTTGTTATAAAATAAATAAACATTATGAATATTATTAACTTAAATCAAAATTCGTTTACTATATTAGCTTTCTGGTTCAAAATACTGTATTTCGACCTGTATTACTGTACTGTTACATTTTACATTAAAATACCAAACCATATAGAGACAATGAATCTATAAAAGTACATTTGATAGCCTATCAGTTTCGCAGTTGAAAGCAATCAAATAGATTGGACAGAGAGTTCCAGGTCGAGGCCAAATAACAGTCTGACGGTTTAAATGATTAGTACAAGAGCTATAGGATTGGTATGATAAAAGTGAAAATATGTGAGCTAAAAGTAATTGTAAAAATTCATTTAGATCCATTTTACTTTTTAAATAGTTAACATTAAAAACTCTCTTGATTTACAAATACTCAGTAGAAAAATCCAAACATTTTTAGCAGTTAAATTACTGTTTCATTCAAAACAAAATATGATTCAGCTCACAAAATTAAACCTAATCAAACCCAAAAATAAAACAACAAGTTCAGAATTAAAATTTTTCAAAGTCTCCATTGTTTTCATTTATGTTAAGATTAAGCTCCTTCCAGTTATTTCCATGGGTTTTAAATCAGATTTTATTGGGTTTCATTTAATTGTCTTCTATAGAATTCACTCTCATTGTTACTTGCTCATATGTCACGAAACAAAAATTAAATTACATGCTGGGCTAAACAACACTTTCCTTTGAAAAATCTATATCCCCCCTTCTCTCTCCCATATTTTCTACAAGTACGAGAATAGTAGTTTTCATCACTAGGTGCAAAAGTGGGTCTTTTTGGTGCGCAATCGTGTTTTAAAAACGAGGCGCAGCCTAGTTTTTAAAAACGATTAAGCATCAAAAAGACACTTTTGCTCCGAGTGATGAACAACGTTTTTTATCATAATGCGAAAATTAGACTTTTGATCGTTAAAAATATCTATATTAATAAAATTAGAGTTTTGTCTGTACATTGCTTAGAATCTTGAAATTTTTGGTTATTTTTTCTTTTTATGTATCACAGAATCCAAAATCGATGTCATCTAAATTTCCTTCCCTCTGTCTTTCTCTCTCTCTGTCTGTCATTCACTGTGTCTGTAACGCTCATGGGCCCTATTTTGTCCTCTTTTCACGGGAAAACGATTTTACGTGATGGTCTAAATTTTTTTCCTGTTATAGACAAGTGTGGTGTGAAGGTTCATTACAACTTAAATTGCCTCAGCGACCCCAGGGCTTTGCCCCATTGTACGTCAAAGTAGCCAAGTTGTGCTAAAATACCAATCTTTGATCTCTTTTCACACGACAAGGGCTTTAGTAAATGATATGAAAATTTTTATCAGTGTTAAATGGTGCAATTAGAAACAATTTAGCTGCTCTAAACCAACTTTCGTCAAAAAGGCTCTGCCTCATGGTAAAAGAAATATTCAATGTTAATCTTATGGGAACATTTAATTCTATCATCTTATCTATGCTTTTAAACAGCTGGATTAGACATTTTGTCATTTTCACCACAGATTGCAACACTTAAAATTTTAAATACAGACTCATTTATGTCTAACCCTTTTACCTTTCACTAGCCAAAATACAGCGAGTAAAATCAACTAAGTTCTTGATTCTTAATTTGAATATTAAAATAATTTATGCTAAGTATTACAGAATGAGTTTTGTTCCTTCAATCTGAAAATATTTCTTATTATCATTGTAAACTAATTTTAGTTCCCAATTTAGCTTTCATGACACGTTCTGACAAAAAGAGGTGTATTTCATAAAACAAAATATGTAGTTAAAACTAACAAGGATGATAAATTTCTCGATATTCCGAATAATGCGAGTATAGACGGGGCAGTACTAGAATGTGTGAGGATGCTGCTGACGAAACACTGATAATTAATTATTTTCATTCAAGGATCATGCTGATTGGTGAAATGGAATTAGATGGCTAGAACCAATGTATCTAGAACAAACCAAGGTAGGTGACACCAACAGCTGATTGACGCATTTTAAAGTATCTCCTGCACCGTTGATGGCTTGTTGTTTATCTTGACACATGGGTGGTTTGCTTTGAATATTTTAAGTGCTGCACCTTTGACGCCATTGATTTTGTTATTGTTTTCGTTGATGTCACCTACCTCCTTCTCATTCTAGATTTCTTGGCTAGAACAATTTTTCAGATGTTTGTTGTAGTTTTTATTTTTTGCAAACAAATCTGCTCATTTTGACATTTAGAAGGTAGAAAGAGCGATTCCCTTGGCAATAAGAATTAATCCCAGATCAGCGCTTTATTTTAATATGTTTATCGATATTTTAACATGGGGTGTCTCTATTTATTTGGTTCTGTATAAATTGGCAATAAATGGGAATGTTTTTAGGTAAGAAAGTAAATCTAAAGTAAAAAAATAATTAAGTAGACCTAATATCTACTTAAAAATAAACATATCTACACTGGTGCAGTGCCTACATTACTGACGGGCGATGCGTTGTTTTACTAGGGTTGTTTATTGTAATTTTAATTAGTTTTTAATTTGGATTAAAAGTTGTACATGTCTTTTAAGAGTCATCTTCACCCCTGGGCCAGTTGGCAGGCGGCAATGTTAACTATACGGCTTTTAATGAAAAACATGGTATTTGATTCCCCTGTTTTGGACGCCGTTTTTCAACCGATTTTCTTTAAACTTGGTAAGTGTTTAGTTGCATAGTTATATTATGTCCCTCATACCTCGAAATTTCGAAAATTTTACTAAATTTTGAAATATTACTAAGGAAAATCGAGTTACTTTGCGACGTCACAGAAAGTAATATTTGTTAATTTTTCAAAATTTCGAGGTATGAGGGACCTTATATAACTATTCAACTAAACACTTACCAAGTTTAAAAAAAATCTGTCTAAAAACGGCGTCCGAAACAGGGGAATCAAATACCATGTTTTGCATTAAAAGCCGTATGATTAACATTGCCGACTGCGCAACAATGGGCTACTGGCATAGGGGTGAAGATGACTCTTAAGGGTAGAACAAGAAAAATAGAGGTGGGGTACAGGGGTACATTGGATTTAGTACAGCTATTGTCACAAAGTTTTAATATTCTTGACAAGTCTGAGTTTTCTTTAATCGTCTATGAGTAGTGGTAAGGTGTACTTTAGAACTATAAAGTTAATCACGAATATTATTGTTTAGCAAAACTGCAAAAAAACATTAAAGACAAAGACATAACTTCTAAGTTCTAACCCAAAAGGGAAATGAATATAACAAGATTTTGACAAATTTACCAAGAAGCTATTAAGCATAAAATATGTTATGATATCTAGATATGTTAAAATAAACCAAATGAAGGTGACATATTGAATTTGTGAAAGGATTTTTATATTTCTGTTAATAATCTGCAAACACACCCCGTGCGAAGAACGGGTACTCAGCTAGTTAACAATAAAGTTGTATTTTCGAGGTTATATTTACAAAGTAAGTAATATGCAGTGTTTACATTTCTGTTATTTACAAACAATGCTTTTCATAACGTTTGAATTTCAAAATTCTGCTCCTCAACATTAATAAAACAATATTAATATACTTGGCAAACAGCTGACTTTTCAGTACTAGGACCTAAAAAATTCTCCAGATGATTTTTCAGTCCTAGGACAGAAAAGAATCGGTTTTGGTACTATTAAGAGAACAAAAAAACGGCTGATTTCGTGCAGAATGATAAAAAAGCACTTATAGGCCTACAGTAGTTTTATTTAAAAACTAAAGACTTGTACAAAATAACCTTGCTCATTGAATAATTGATTCTATAGTTTTTCATTCTATGTTTTCTTTTTGATTTCGATTGTTTTTTGTGATATTCTTTAACATATTAATTTTTATAATCTGAGTAAATTATGGTAGATCATTTTAGATACTAGCTAAAATGTATCTACCATAATACATACAAACATTTTAACCCATGGCATCTGGGTTAAAAATGCCATATTAATTTTTAACCCAGATTATATTTGAAAACAGTTTTAATTTCTATTAATAATCACTAGATTAAAATGTTATACTGTACACCAAATCCCAGCATAATATTTTTAATTTACGGATTCAGTTTTTTACACTAAATTATTAATACCTTTTGAAATGACTCCAACTCGAGTACTCTCCCAAGGTTGAAAGGAGGAATATCAGTTGCGTAAAGATATAAATCCTCTTACCACTTATAGAAGCATCGGAAGTGACGTCGAGGTATAAAAATGAAAAGGGAAGGAAGAAATAACTAATACGCAGTCTCACTTTTTATTAACAGGAAAAACGAAATTTTCCGTTTATACGTTGTTTACTTCACGTATTGTTGTCAATATTTAATCCATTAAACGAAAATATTTTTTGTAAGAAAATATTAGAGTTGTAATCACAAGGGATTTTTTTTTTTTAGGGAGAGGCGGAAAAATGCATTACGCACAGAGGTGGCCAGCCTGTAGTGTGGGGCTCCCCTAAAAACGGGTTTACCCACTAAAAAACCTCCTCTACTCTTTAGGAATCTAACCTGGAATTGTTTGTCACATTACGTCAGGCTAGGCCTAAATTTGGCTTACGCCCGTGGGGCTCGCTCCTTATCCAGCCGCTCGATCAAGGGATCTGGGCCACTTCGCGGTCCAGATCGGTTTTCTTTTCCAGGAGGATGCCCCGGACGAACTGTGAGAAACAATCCCAGTTGCCCTCATCCTCCAAAATCTTTTGGCAGACCGAGTCCACCGAAAATGCACCAAAGATTTGTGTGGCCTCCAGGCGGGGACCTTCCCAACGGGGACAGCGGAAGAATGTGTGTTCCGCATCGTCGGGAACACCCGGGCAATAAATGCAGTCCGGTGAACCGGTCTTTCTCATACGGTTCAGGTACGACCGAAAATAGCCGTGACCTGTCAAAAATTGGGTCAGGTAGTAGTCCACCTCCCCATGCCGCCGTTCCAACCATGGTTGGACCTGCTTGATAAGTCGCGCAGTCCATCGTCCTCGGGTGTCGTGCTCCCAGCTGTGTTGCCACTGCTGGAAGGTTCGGGAGCGCTCTTCTGTTCTTGCCGTGTCCTTGCCGATCTCGCCTTGTCTCTGATAAATCGCTTTCCTCTCCCCTGCCAAGAGCTTGACAGGGATGACTCCGGCGACCACCAGGACGGCAGGCTCGGACACTGTCCGGTAGGCGGAACACACCCGGAGCGCAGCTTGACGCTGAACCCGGGCGAGTCGCAACCTGTAGCACTCCTTATCTAGAGCGCCTGCCCACACCTCTGCCCCGTAAAGAAGCACGGACTGGAGCGCGGACATCAACAGACGTCTTCTGCTGGATCGGGGACCCCCGACATTGGCCATCAGCCTACTAAGGTAAGTCACTACCTTAGCGGCCTTGTCCGCCGTACGGAAGATCTGATCCCTCCAGCTTAACTTGGTGTCCACCATAACCCCGAGGTATTTGGCGGCACGAGTTGATGTGACCACCTCCCTTCCCACTCGAAACGGGACGACGGTGTCGATCCTCTTCTTCGTAAGAATCACGATCTCCGTCTTACTGAGAGCAAGTGAGAGACCGTGATCGGACATCCAGTTGTTGACCACCCGCATAACTCGGTTCAACTTCAGTTGGGCCAGCTCAACGTTGCGTGCAGCAATGAGAGCTGCGACGTCATCGGCGTACCCAACCAAAGTGGTTTCCTCAGGCATCTCGGACCTCAGGAGGCTGTCATAGGCAACGTTCCAGAGATCCGGGCCGAGTATTGAACCTTGTGCGGCACCAGAAGTGACTTCCATCGTCCGCGTTCCGTCCCTCGTGTCATAAATCAGGCTTCGAGAGCGTAGATAATCCTCGATGAGCCGCAACAGATATGCAGGAATACGAAAGGTGTTGCGAAGCGCATCCAACATATCGACCCACCTCGCCGAGTTGAAGGCATTCTTGACATCAAGCGTAACAAGAAGCACTACTCGGCGGGAGAAATGGTTGTGGCTCTCGGCTCTCTCCACAGCTCTCTGAACTTCGGTGACAGCGTCGATCGTTGACCGTCCCTTTCTGAAGCCGTACTGACGGGGGCATAAGTCCCCGGCAGCTTCCACGGCAGAAGTCAGGCGGGAACGGATCAGCTTCTCGAACAACTTCCCAGCCGTGTCCAACATGCAGAGAGGCCTGTGGGACGACGGCAGCTCGGGATCACCTTTGCCCTTGCTGATCAGTACAAGCCTGGCTGTTTTCCAGGGAGCCGGAAACACCCCTTCTACCAAACAGGCATTGTACATTCTCAACAACAAGTCAGAGTTGATTGAAAATACTTTCCTTAAAGCCTCACTGGGAATCCCATCCGGGCCAGGAGCCTTGTTGCTCTTCAGGGAGAGAACGGAGGTTTCCAGCTCCTCGAAAGTGAAAAGTGGAACGTCCTCTACCCGTCCGAAGTCAACCGGCGGTCGCTGTGGATGTTCAGGAAACAACGCAGCGACGATCCTCCCCATGGTGGCGCCCTCCATGATGGAAGGTGGAGAGCGGGCGCCGAGTTTCTGTGTTACAAGTTTGTAACCCAGGCCCCACGGGTCGGAATCAACGTCGTCACGAAGTCTCCTCCAGCTATTCGCCTTGCTCCTGTTGATCGCCTGGCGGAGAGATTTTCTCGCAGCTTTATAGGCCTCCGACTTACGAACTCTGTCTGCGGGAATTCTCGCTCTAGTGGCGGCTCGTCTAGTTCTTAAACATGTTCTTCTGAGTTCCTCAATCTCTTCAGTCCACCAGTAAACGGGTTGTTTGTCGCGTCGGGGTTTCCTTCGCGGCATAGACTGGTCGCAGGCCGAGACGATAAGTTCCATCGTGGATGTTACTAGTGCCTCGGCTCCAGCCTCACCAGGATTCCCCTGCGCTCCCCGAGAGATGACTTCGGTGAACTTGACCACGTCCAGTTTGTTGGTGTTCCACCGGCGTGGCCCTTCCCGAGATGCGGAAACTCTACGATTTGCCTGATCATGCAGGTCAAACACGATGTATTGGTGGTCGCTACCCGTGTAGTCCTCCACAACCCTCCAGCCAGAGATCCTCGGAAGGAGCGACTCAGACGCAAAGGTGACGTCAGGGATCGTGCCTCTCTGCCCGGGGCGCCGAAAAGTAGGTGTGTCGCCCTGGTTGAGGACGACAAGACCGGCCCTGGCGATGAAATCCAGGATGTATTTCCCCCGGGAGCTCGTAGAGGGCATTCCCCACTCGACGGCCCTGGCGTTGAAATCGCCACCAACGACGACATGCCCGGTGGTGCCGAGAACGCACTCCTCTAGGCTATCTATCTTGTCGCGGAAGTCCTGGACGGCCTCGTTGGGTGTGAGGTAGCAACTGAAGATAGTCACGTCCCTACACCGAACCCAGACGAATCCTCGGCCGCGCCCGTGACTCCGCACCAAGACATCTCGTGTATTACGTGCCCAAAATGCAGCAGTACCGAGGCTGTCCGAGATCCAAATGTTTGGGTCTCTGTCCCGATACTGTTCGCTGATAAGGAGCGCGTCAGCACCAAGTTCTCGGGCGAGCTGATCTAGAAGGTTATCAGCTCCCCAGGATCTATGAAGGTTGGCCTGGAGGATGCGAATTACCGGCCGCTGCCTTTTGCCTGTTCAAGTGCGGCTCTGAAGGCACCGCACTGACCAGACCCGGGTAAGTGACCGAGGGCACTGGAGCCTGGGTCCTTGCAGAGGAAGCAGGAGGGGGTCGAGGAACATTCCTTACGTTTGTGGCCCTGGCTTCCACACTGGAAGCAGTTGGCACTCCTGTCGGGCCCTTTACAGTTTCGGGAGGAGTGGCCGAAACCGAGACAGCGGAAGCATCTCGAAACTACCACCCTCTGTTTGAGCCTGCAACTGACCCAACCGACTCTGAGGTGCTGAAGGCTAAGCAGCTTATTGGCGTGCTTTTCGCCCATCTCAGCAACAGCCATCCGGAGTTGACTTCGGTTGGGCTTAGTCAGCCATACCCTCACTCCATCAGCCGGTATCTCCGGGAGTGCCACCTGGATCGCACGGATCACCTCCTCTTCGGTGGAGAGGGCATCAAGGTCCCGAATCTCGACCGAACACTTCGGTTCTAGGGCCTTGATTGAGCCTTTGTCCACAAGTGCAGTCTTGAGGGAAGCGGCAAAACCGATCTTGTCACTCGACTTCCCCAGTTCGAGGAGGACATCCCCGTTCTGGGTTCGCCGAATAGACTTGATAACGGTGTCGGTCTCTTCCGGTTTGGCCTGCGATCTAATCTGACCCAGAACATCGGCAAAAGATCGCCCCCCTAAGGGCTTGATCAAGATTGCCTCCGTCCTGGGCTTCTTAGGCCTGGGTTGTTTAGGCTTTCTGACAGACTTGCCAGAGGCCTCCCCAACCGGGTTTGAGACTTGCGTCCGCTCCACCCTCGACGCACTTTTCGAAGCTGCCTCCGCTTGCTTCTGCCTCCTCCTTTCTTTCTTAGACAGGCGCGTCTTCCAGCCCCCCAAAGGTGTTGAGGCAGAGTTTGCTGCCAAGGCAGGATTAGCCGCCGGAGCAGGAACCTCTGCAGGAGTAGCCGCTGGAATCACGGCAGCGCCCGGGGCGGATTCAGTAGCCTGGACAGGAGATGTCTGCGATGCCGCAGTGACAAAAACCGGTCTCGGCACTGAGTCCACCTCAATAAGCTCAGGGCTTCCCGGCGAAGAACCGCTCTGCCTCTTCTTTCGCTTTCTGGCTTGAGTCTGGGACTCAGCCAGATGAGCTTGAGGTGAAGCAGAGATGACTCGGTTCGTGACATCGCGCTCCTGCTTCACTGCCTTTAGCCTGATTTTCCGGCATTCCTCGATTTCTTCTAGAGCATCTTCGAGTTTCGGGATCCCCTCTTTTATCGCCTTGTTTATGTTCTTTTGAATTAGGAGGACCTTGGCCATCTCCTTCAAAAGAACTTTCATCTTCTTCAGACATGAGTCTTCCTCCTCGTGGGCGTCGTCCTGCTGCTGCCGAAGCATTTGCAGCTCGAATGCCGCACGAAGAGGGCTCTTCCTGGGAGGGATTCCTTGCATCCTGGCTAGAGGTGTTACCGGCTCGGTCACCCCGATACCCAGCTTAACCTCATCTTTCTCCTTTCCTGTTACGGCCGATGATCCAGCGACACCAGCAGCCTTGAACGGGATCGGCGGAGGGGAGGTTTTAATTCCAACCGTCGGCGTCCCAGTCTTCGAGGTCGGAGACCTCTGCAGTTTTGAGCTGCGCTTAAAAGCGGCCTGCTCGTTCTCCTTTAATTTCGTGTTTTGGTTTTGAAAATCCATACTTTTGTTTCACCAGCGCATCGTGCGGCAAG
Source organism: Neoaliturus tenellus (assembly GCA_030545055.2). Lineage (NCBI taxonomy): Eukaryota > Metazoa > Arthropoda > Insecta > Hemiptera > Cicadellidae > Neoaliturus > Neoaliturus tenellus. The sequence goes on along the minus strand of CM061533.1, from coordinate 254,454,591 downwards.
AGGCGGCCCTTCATTGGCCGGGAGCGGGTACACCCTCGGAGGTCTACCCCCCGTAGGAGATAAGACACCCCTACCCCAGAACTCTGGGGCCCGAAACCTCCGTTTGCCCAGCACCGATACACAAAATGTGCCGGACGTGCTGGGGGTCGCACCGTGGCAATGCAGAGTCCGATCTCTGCATCCATGCCGCACTTCCTGACTAAGGTCCGAAGCGGCTGGCTTCTGACGACACACTGGAGGAGACCATCGGCAGTGCGAGGCACACATCAGTCCCTGCAACACAACAGGGACACTCCCAGGACCCCCCAGCGTGCGCCGGTCGAAAGAAGGTGGAAATACACCCTTGATTCGGGGTCGAAAACAAGAAGGTGAGCAAGGTTAGCTCAGGAAAGAATAAAGACGGTGAGCTAAGGCCTGAAAGATGAGAAGAAAGGCCCTAGCTCGGGAAGAACTGTGAGGAGGGTCTCACAGCTTGGCTCAGGTACCCCGGGGTCGCCAAGAAACACCCGTACAGTGGAAAGCCCACTACCCCTGAGGGTAATCACAAGGGATGGGGAGGATCAAAAATAATTAAAAGTTTCACAATCATTATTTTCATACAACACCGACTGATTTCAAATACTTAAAAAAATAATACTCGTAGAAAGGGATATAAAATCAACTATTTATTTAAATTACTCTACATTTCGCACGTAAAAAACTCTGATGTTTAAAGAGTTTCGTAGTAAAAGATAATTTAAATATATTACATTGTAAATGATAATTTTATAAGTTAAATCATTCTAAGAAGATTCATAAACTAACTCGTGTTATTAACATTCTTTTTAACTATTCACTCATTATTTTAAAATCATATATTATTAATTGTGATTAAATTTTTAAAATAATAAATTTGTGCCACATAAAAAAAAAATTTACAAAATAAAACAGTAAATTATTTCAGATTACCGTAAAAAAAATAAATCATAATTTTTCAAGGCATAATGGATTTAATTAATTTGTTGTTTGTTTAAGTCTAGCGTTATAAATGTTCCTTTTGTGCATGAGCTTGAAATAAAATCCCCCGAGGAAATATCTTTCAACAACGAACAAAGGCATTTGTTCTGGATTTTGTTAATAAAGAAGTTCTTGTACGTGGTAAATACTTTTAGACATACAAATATTTAGACATATATTTAGACATACAAATATTTCTCTATGTCTAATAAATTAGTGAAGCTTACTTTAATAACAAAGATTTCTTAGTACGTTTCACTTATTACAAAATACAATACCCCCGTCGCAGCAGACCTGCGTACTCAGCGAATTTCCAAACGATCTTGAGATATTGTATTTTCCCCATAAACACCATAGGAATGGGTATTTAGGTTTGCTGCCTTGGGATGTTCTTAGTAAATGTTAGTTTTGTTAGGAAATGTAATACGTTAGGTAAATGTCAAACCGTATCAATATTGGGCACTTTTTTATTTTCCCCATAAACCCCATGGGGGTGAGTATGTAGGTTTGCCGCCTTATGGGTGTTGTAAGCAACTATCAGTTAAATCCTACTTAGTGAATGTAAATACCAAATATTATCAAGTTATGGTGTTCTTTGCATTTTCCCCATAAACACCATAGGGGTGAGTAAGTAGGTTTGCCGCCATGTGGGTGTTGTAAGCAAATATCAGTTAAACCCTACCAAGTGAATGAACATACAAAATTTTATCAAGTTATTCCAATAAATAAGCGAGATACAAGGTTTTGTTGATTTCCCATAAGATTAACATGGAAAACCTATTTTTGGCTTTTCTCCGTAACCTGTTAAGCCAAGTTAAAAATTCAAAATACTGAATTGTTTGTTTTTTTAAGCTCTTTTAAATGGTTTTAGTTAAAATTGTTGAATTTTGAAAATTAGGCTCCAGAAATTCCAAAAACCCATTTTTGACCCTTTTGAAACCCCATAAAACCCCATTCCCATAACCCGATAGTGCTGGTTCGCGAACTCATGAAAATAGACCTAGTCCTACAAATATAGCAAATTTCTTCAAAATCGGAGGTCCCTGTCAAAAGTTATCAGTACCACGGACACATAGATATATAGATATATCTTCTTCTTTCTTTCTTCTTTTCTTTCTATCTATCTTCTTCTATCTTCTTCTTTTCTATCTTCTTTCTATCTTTTTTCTACTATATATTTGTCAAATACCACTCACTCACGTATCAGAGTATCTCCAAAACTGTAAGGCCTAGAGGGTTAAAACTTGGCATGTACGTTCATCTTTGCTCAAAAACGCTCACTAAGAAACGGTTTTGCATAATTCCATCAGGGCTCCGCCCCACACGACTTGGAAATTTCGTTACAATGTTATTCTTATGGGGGATTTTTAATACAAATCAAAGCAACAACGAATCTCCAAAACTAGCCAACCTGAAGTTTTGAAATTTGGTATAGACGTTCCTTTCTATCCATTGATGCTCACTAAGAAACGGTTTTACGAAATTCCTGCAGGACTCCGCCCCACACGACTTCAAAATTTCGTTACAATGTTATTCTTATGGAGCACTTAAAATACGAATCTAGGAAACAACGAATCTCCAAAACTATAGGACCTACAGGGTTGAAATTTGGAATGGATGTTCCTCTTTGCCTATAGGTGCTCACTAAGAAACGGTTTTGCGAAATTCCTTCGGGGCTCCGCCCCACATGACTTCAAATATTTGTTGTAATTATCTGTTGAAGATTCAAAGCTATCAGCTGTTAGCGAAATGATACATTTAAAGGTTGACATTACCATATGACAATATTTTTATCTTTGTAAAGAATTTAACTGGTGTAAAAATGTTTAGATTAGAGTTTAGGTTAGGTTCGGTTTATTCTACTTAGTCAAATACCACTCACTCAGTATCATCGAATCTTTACAACCATAGGGTATAGGTTGTTGAAATTAGCCATGGACGTTCCTCTGTGTTAAAAAATGCTCACTAAGAAACTGTTTTACAAAATTCTTTCAGGTCTCTACCCCACAGGACTTCAAAATTTCCATTTAATATTATTCTTTTGTCCAATGCTTTATACAAATCAAGGCCACAACGAATCTGAAAAACTGTAGGACCTACGATGTTAAAATTTGGCTTGGGCGTTCTTCTTTGATCATAGATGCTCACTAAGAAACGGTTTTGCAAAATTCCATCAGGGCTCCGCCACATAGGACTTCAAAATTTCTATCTAATGTTATTCATAGCTAATTTTTAGTTTGAATCTAGGAAACAACGAATCTGAAAAACTATAGGATCTATGATGATGAAATTTGACGTGGACGTTCCTCTCTGCTCATATGTACGTGCTCACTACGAAAGTGTTTTGCCAAATTTATCAGGGCTCTGCCACACACGATTTCAATTCTGGTCTAATGTTATTCTTATGGCCAATATGAATCTAGGGAACAACGAGTATGAAAAGCCAGATGATCTAAGGGGTTGAAATTTGAAATGGAAGATACACTTTGCCCATAGGTGCTCACTAAGAATCGCTTTTGTAAATCATCTTTAGGGCTTCGCCCCAGGGGACAAAAAATTAATTTTGGGGCCTACAGGGTTGAATTTTGGAATGGACTCCTCTTTGCTCATAGGTGCTCAAACGCTTACACAAAAATCCCTTAAGGGCTCCACCCCACATGTCTTAGGAATTTAAATATTATGTTACAATTAATGCCAATTACAATACGAATTAAAAGAAACAACGAATCTATAAACTATATAGGGCCTGCGGGGTTGAAATTTGGAATCTCTTTGGCCATAGGTGCTCAATAAAAAGTTGTTTACACATTTCCTTCAGGGCTCTGCCCCAAATATCCTCAAAATTACTATAGAGCCTACAGGGTTAATTTTTTTGCATAGACGGTCATCTTTGTTCATAGGTATTCACTAAAATACTAGATACTGGAGAGGAACTAATAAAAATCTTCAAAGGACCTGAGATAAACTATTAAAAAGAAATTAAGACCTTGAAAAGAGAGATGAGATGGAGGTATATTCAAAACAAGAATAAAGAAAGTTATAAACAATGACATGTGAATTAAAACACAAATATTGTAAAGATATGATAATGAAAGTAAATTTTTAAAATAATGGGGTGTGATTTGCTTCATGTATTAGTGTATATAAATTGAACCAATACGGTTTTGGAAATATAGTTTTTGAAGTCCTTTAGGGCTCCACCCCACTGATCTTAAAAATTACTCTATGGCCTACTGGGTTAAATTTGCCATTGATGTTCCACTTTGGTCATGGGCATTCACTAAGAAACGATTTTTCGAATTTTTTTTTGGGCTCCGCCCCACAGAACCTTTAGGTTTACTATAGATCCTACGGGTTAAAATTTGACGAGGACATTTCTCTTTACTCAAAGGTACCAAGAAACGGATTTGAATATATAGTTTTTTAACCCCTTAACTGCTCCTCCCCTCAGGACTTAGAAACTACTAGAGAGCCTACGGGGTTGAAATTTGACATGGATGTACCTCTTTGCTCATAAGAAGTCACTAAGAAATTGTTTTGGAAATATAATTTTTGAAACCCTTTAGGGCTCCGCCCCACTGGACTTGAAAATTACTCTACGGCCTATGGGGTTGGAAATTGACATGGACGTTACTCTTTACTCATGGGCATTTACTAGGAAACGATTTTGCAAATTTCCTTTAGGGCTCCACTCCACAGAAACTTTAAGTCACCATAGATCCTACGGGGTGAAAATTTGACGTGGAAAGTCTTTTAGGGCTCCAGCCCACTGGACTTAAAATTATTCTATGACCTATGGGGCTAATATTTGAAATGGATGTCCCTTTTTGCTCATAGGAAGTCACCAAGAAACTGTTTTGGAATTATAGTTTTTGAAACCCTTTAGGGCTCCAAAAATTACTCTATGGCCTACGGGGTTAATATTTGACATGATCGTTCCTCTTTGCTCATAGGTTCCCCGCTTATGCTATTTCAGTATATTAATCTTAATGTATATTTTAAAGAAGAAGATTTCGTAGGTCTTAAAAGAGTTTAAAAAACAAATTCAACACGGGCGAAGCCGTGACGGGCAACAGCTAGTATATACATATATATGAAAATGAACGAACAGTGTTTTTGGCTTCTGGGGACCTCAAAATGAAAAAGTAACATGGTCCCGGACTTAGGTCTTACCATGACTACTACCATAATAGCGTATTCCCTATAGGGAAATTCGCTAAAAATCATCTAAACTTCGGCACACTAATAATTTACAATTACTTTACAACTTTCATAGTATATTTAATCATTTATTTTATTTATTTTTACCTCTTTCAGTAATAATAGATACAAATCCTAGTAAAATTTGCATAATGGAGAAAATGAAATAAAATATTACATATTATTTTATGGTCTGTAAGAATGGAATCAGTACATTTTTCCCATCGAAAGGAATATTTATTTCTTGGCATACGCCGAACTGTATGATTTTCATTTTGCTTTGTACTTTTTACCTCATTAACTAACTCTCTTTTGACGGAAAACATCGTAGCCTTAAAATTTTTAATAAACTTATAAACATACTAAGAATATAAAGAAAAAAGTGTTTATTAACTATAACAACTATATTAAGTGTTACTAATATACTATATTAACTATATTAACTATATTAAGTGTTTATTAAAACCAATAACATAATTTGATTATATGCTTCGAGAGAAGATAACATGATTATTAGAGACACACAAACATAATCTCAAATCACAAGCATAATTAGAACGTCACTGTCACGCGTTTGTGTATAGAGCAAAGCCAAATAACGTTTGGTAGCGGGTATCATATTTCCTGTAAAACATGATCACTATTGAAATCGCCTTATTAATAAATGGTAACACTGTTAATACTTCGTACTGTTTAAACCATGATTCAAAGTCGTGCGCTATAACCCTTCAGCCACCCAGCCGGTTGATAGTGTAATGGATATAGAATAAATAATCAAACACACTACAGTCACTAGTGAATGCTGTGGGCATGGAAACCCCTAGTTGAGGAACAAGAATTGGTTCAACATGAACATCGGTTGGTTGGCCATTTAGACGGCAGAGCAGACCTTCGTTTTAGCCTGAAAATCAGTTGTCACAGGTGCACAGGGGTTGGCCCACCGAATGATCAAACGGCAATCTGAAGTCCCGTCTCCCACCCTTTCTCTTCCTTCAATATTCCGTCCGTCTGGGAGCTTTTGCAAAATTCCCGTTAGAGGAAGGCGTGATTAATGGTTCAGCCGGGGTCTCCTTATCCCTAATTAACAACAACAACTACTACAGTCACAATATTAATAACAATATGATGTGTAATATAAAATAAATTACATGGATGCTAGGATAATAATTAAAAGTAATCAATGTTATATACAATTTAAAATATTATAAAAATGCATTTTGCCTTAAGTATATTTAAACAAGATTGAATTATTCATCAGTCCAACATATTTAAGCTGTTCTGATACAAACATTAATGGTTTCCATCACTCATTGAGCGTATTTAATGGGAATTTTCGTAACTGAACAACTTCTTTGATACGAACAATAAAAAAATTGAATTTTCATTCAACATGTAAAATGACAATTTTAGTACAAAAAACTTAACAATATAGAAAATGAAAAAAGGCAGGTGGACCAACGGCTTAACGTGCCTTCCGAACCAAAGGAGTGGCCGAACGATCTTTTCGTCCCCGAGCCGGTAGTTGAGCTCATATCCACTGGGTGATAATCGAGAGTTCTACAACTGAGCTACGGCCGCTGCCTAATTTGTTTTCAAGAAAAATATAGATGAGTTCCTCAATAAAAGGGTCAGATGTTTCATTCTGCACAAACTGAACCCGCTGTTAAAAGAAACGTAAGTGTGTAAAAAAGTAAAAAATACACCGTTTAGGGATTCATTTTGAAAACTCATTACACTCTTTTTAGAATATGAAAAATGTTTGGTGGTCTATTTAATTTTTTGTATGTGTGTATAGAGTATGCGACGAATATTTTTCAACTCTATTTAACTGTAGAATGTAACTTCCAATTAAAATTCCAAACACGATTAAACAACCATTAATTCTCGCCATTCTCGGTGACAACATTGACTGGAACACTTGTATATCAATGGTGACGGGCAATATTTACAAACAATGGCGCGCAACGAACCTAACCTCACTAGGCGGTGGATCGATATGCTAGTGTTTACATGTTCCCCACCTGTGTCAATAGGGGATGCGCGCGCAGCTGTAGGGTGGAACCTGTTGAGCCCCCTGCTATCACACCCTCGGTGATGCTCGTGCTAGACTGTGAGCAACCCTTATCAGCCCAGTGATAACGTGTGCAGTGCGTGTGGTGTCGCCACCCCGCGGGCGCTAGGTGAGAAGGGCATGTTGTGGCGAACTAGGTGTATCTGACATTTCGATAAATCAAATGTCAGGTGTAGCTTGTTGTTAATAATTTTTCTGAATTGAAGCTTATTGGTTTTGAGACAAAAACGAAAACTTCGTATAAAGAAAGTAAAATTGTTTTTTATTCGAACACATTTTTTTAATTCTGAAAGTGCAGGTAAAATATCAGAAAAAAATCATTCCTTTATTGTGCACAAAATATCGTTTAAAATGTATATATTTGATTCTACGTGTTGCTTTGTTAAACTTTTAGATTTTATTGAGTTAAAATATGTAATAAGACAAAATAATAATTTTTCATACATATGAAAGAGCAAACTTGATGATTGAACTAATTTAAAATGTAACGATGCTTTGTAATATTGAACCAAATCAAGATCCTACTCCAATCAATCCCAATCAAATCCTACAGCAATCAATCCTACACAAATCTTTAGATTAGTATGAAACGGAAATTTTATCGTAATTTTGTAAACAAAAACAAGTAAATTGTTAAAGATCGCACGTTTGGATTTTATATAGCTTTACATAACTTACTAATAAACTGAACATCTATTACTTTCATTATCCTTCTAAGCAAAGTTTATGAAATAGTTGAATATCTAAGCCTATGTTTGTTTTTTATTTGTTTTTTTTTTTTTACCAAGTATCAATAATTTTTCTACAATCAGGTTTTGCAAATATTTAAAAGATTAAACCTAAAATTAAC